>NETT01000603.1:0-13347 GCA_003449175.1 Ceratocystis smalleyi
ACACACTCTCTCTCTCTCTCTCGCACCCATTATAATCCCCCATGAACACAGCCATATAAACGCAATAAGGCGCGCCTTTAATCTACCAAGCATTCGCCCTAAACACACACGTACGCAAGTTTCCTTGTTCTCTCCTTCTCCCTTCTTGCCACTCGGTTAAAATACACACATACATAATACACACATTCATAATACACACATACATAATACATACATTCATACAGCATGTGCATGCCCATATATCCACTCCCTCCCCCTACCCCGGTCACTTCATATGTGCTACTCCCTTCTTCCCCTCTTGTCATGTTCCCGCTTCCTCTCACTCGCTTTCCTCTATCCCTTCACATTCACCGTTCACCATTCACACACTCACAAGTCGTCCCGCATCCCCTTGATCTTCAAAACTCGCAATTTCACTCTTTACGCTTGTACATGCGCCTTTGAAGTGATTACTAGATGCCATGTATGATGAGCAAAAACACCACTAAACACAACGTGCCTGCAACCCCCCGTCAAAGACCTACGATTATTCATACTGGTCTATGTATACCCGAGTCGGCCTGAGTCCCCTGGGAAAATATCCAGCTTTTTGGAGGGCTTTCTTCCTCAGCTGCCTAATCCGCTTGCTAAATCCCAGCCTCATCAGCTCAAATAAGTACATTTCTATAGCAAGGGAGAAAGGAGGAACAGTGGAAGAGGTGGGCAAGAGACCCTCAACTTGGGCAAGCCTACCCATCCACATAGCATAGCACGAAGTTGTGCATAAGATCAAGACCAGAATGTCGCCGTAGCCATCGCTCTCGCCCAGACAGACTAGCTTCCCATGTTTGCAGGCCCGGTATTCCGAATTTCAGCGAAGTAAAGCAAGACATGTCAGGCAGTAAAACAGCCAGGTCATCATAGGAATAGAGACCCTAAACAGCCTGGCCGCCACAACCCCCTCCCTCCTATACTGTTACCACCCATTGTCCCAGCCAGCTCAGCTGGGCAGGGGTCCCAATTGCAAATATGGGGCAGGGCTCCCCGTAGAGAAGGGGGAACTAACCAGGCTAGAGACTCGCTGTCTGGTTCAACTTGCTTTGAACGAACTGCATTAGCTGTGCTGGCGGACTGGCTAAATTCTGTTGTGCATGCGTGAGATACGGGAGGGAGTTCATTGGCAAAACAAATATGGGAAACCCAAACTATCACAATGTCTGGTTCAACAAGACGGCCGGTCACGCGGGCAAGACAGAAGGCAAGCGGATCACTGATGAAGATAAAGGGGAGAAAAGAAAAGAATGAGAAGAGAAGAGACGGAAGGAAAAGAAGAGGAGAAGAGGCCTATGTGAAGAACGCCTATGTGTGATTCACCAATACAGGCTTGTCACAGCCTGTGTTCGTCTGTTGTGACAAGGGAGCAAGCCCTGCATTTTCGTCAAGGCCTCTGGAAGCCACCATGGACAAATCTCGTATGTAAAAGCACCCCGATACATGCTGGATGTAGTGTTGCACGCTGTGTCGCACGCTGTGTCGCACGCTGTGTCGCACGCTGTGTTGCACGCTGTGTTGCACGTTTTACTGTACACCTGACTATACCACAGCTAACTGGCTGCTGATCCTTAGTGAGAGAAGCTGATCAGCCATCAACATGGAAGCGCCTGATAATATATGTGCTGTGAGCCCTAGACGCACAGGCTAAACGCCCCCGATTTCCTAGTTCATCCAGCACTCAGCTTGCCTCTGCAAATTGAAAAAAGAAACCACAAAATGGGTAACCAGGAAGACCTCGTCAGTTTGTATCCTTTTCCTTTGCTCCTTAACTCCAGCCGCCCAGCCAGCCCAGGTCAGAATAGAACAGACACGGGCAAAGACAGGGAAGCATCCAGGCCGGCCAGACAGACAAGGGGTAGGGCGTGTGTCGTCGGTAAAGTGGACCCCCGTTATTGCAGAGCAGCAGCGAAAAGAAACAGCACACACTATTGGCCAAAGATAAGATAACCGATAAGATACGATCCTGCTATCTTTGTGAAACCAAGGGGTGACCTACTGCTGACAAGATCGTCAATCGAGCCAGCAGGCGGAAAGCGTTGGGAAAGAGAACATCATTTGCGCTACGAGGCTTCGTGCTGAGAAGCATGCCCGGGAATGCGGCTGGTGCGCGAAGCAGCTTTGCAACTACCATGAAACACATAGAACTCAGGTAGAGAGAAGCGGCGAGGGGGCAGGGGGGCAAAGACAATGCATTGTTGGTTCAGCTTCAGGCTAGGCCCATCCATAGTCAGGGCGTTGGCGCTGCGTCCCAAGGCGTGCAGTCAGGGTGGGGGCTGCTTGACGCTTAGAAGCCCGGGCTGCTGCTCTATGAATATCCCTTTGCCGAATGGCCAAAGCCCCACTGTATGCCTTGTGCTGCCCCGCCTCGAGGTGATTCGCAGTGCCCAAACGATCCTGGAGCTACACGGCCCAGCCGGGTATTATCTAGATTCGGCTGCTTCGAATGATCGAGCGTGACGGTGTGCATGATCAAAAGACATCAGATGTCAAGGTCGATTTAAAGGGTGGTAACACTAGATTTTGTGCGTTACAGTGTGCTATGACAATAAAAGCTCATGCTATGGAGGGCCAGGTGCACATGTAGCATTTTGGTAAATGGGAAGTTGTCAGAAGCCCACCCACCAACTCACTCACTCCCTCTACTCCTGGTGTCCGAGCCTTTTCTTGAGCCCAGTGCGCGTGAGAGCTTCCAGCCGTCATCAGACGGCGACTTGCTTGACATCACCTGCCGTCCGCTCGACACGCACGCGCTTTGCATGCAACGGCGGATGCATTGACTCATATCCTGTAGCAGCGAAGCTGGCCACGTGCAAGTCCGCGGAGAATGGCCGGGATAGATGCTCCGCACAAGCTAGCGTGTAGCGCAACAGTCGGATGAGAGCTTGGCCATGATAAGATGAATGCAAGTTAAGCTGCATGAGCGGCTGCGTTTGTCTTGGGACGGTACAACAGAATTCAGCTAGCACTGTGCGGTAAAACCTCCCAGCCCTTGTTGTCCTGGCAAGTATCACATGCCGTTAGCCAGCGAGGGTAGAGTGTTCGTACTTTCCCCTGGTGTAATGGAATGGCATGACGACATTATACTTGCGACAACGGGCGGCCGCACAGAGGAGTTGGCGTGGTTATTGTGCGGGAACGCCGACTCTTTTTTTTATTTTTTATTTTTTTTTTGGCGTGTTTTATATTGTGTTTTATTTTCTTCGTCTTTCCTTGATCTCTTTTTCCTTCCTTTATTTCTACGCTGTCGCTCCTTTCTGTGTCGGTGTCCGTCTTCTGTCTTCCCACCCGCTTTCTCTCCCTTGCGCTGTTGATAAGCTCATGTCAACTCCGATCTAGTCTGCCTCGATTTGTTGCGTGGTTCATAAAGCTACGTTTGCTGGCTTTCTTCGTTCGCCGGCCCGAAGAAACGCTGGTCTTTTTTCAAAGATTGTTTGCTCGCCCTTGGATATTTGCTCTTGCTGCGGCACACGCTCTCCCTTTGCTCGGCCTATGCGCGCTGATAATTCCCTAGGCAAGCCTCTACTTTTCTCTTCACTCATTTATCATGAGGCTTCTCCATACACTTACACTCCGCCTGTCGGAGTTCCCCCAGTCTAGCATTCCAGAATATGCAATTCTCTCCCATGTCAGAGACTCCGACGAGCCCTCTTTGCACAGTATCGTCTCGGACACAGCCCACACACACTGGGGCTATCGCAAGATCCGCGGAGCCTGCCGCCAGGCCCAGCAGGATGGCTACGAATGGATCTGGATTGATACGGTATGCATCGACCAAACATCTTCCTCTGAGGTCTCCGAGGCTGTCAACTCCATGTATCAGTGGTACGAGGACGCCGCTGTATGCTATGTCTATCTCGCCGATGTGCCTCGGTTCTACTTTGGCGACTCGCAGTGGTTCGAGCGTGGCTGGACGTTGATTGAGTTGATTGCTCCTCGCGATGTCGAGTTCTACGCCGCTGACTGGACCGAGATTGGCACCAAGAACAGCCTGGAGACCGAGCTGTGCCATATCACTGGCATCCGGGCGGAGGTTTTGCAGGGCACTGCCTCGCCAGCCACATGTAGTGTGGCAGAGCGTCTAAGTTGGGCTTCTCGTCGTCGCACAACGAAGCTTGAAGACGAAGCCTATTGTCTAATGGGTCTTTTTGGCATCAATATGCCTGTGGTCTATGGCGAGGGCCGGAAGGCTTGGACCCGACTTCAGGAGCTGATTCTCCAGAGCACTGAGGATCTCTCTCTCTTGGCATGGTCGCCAAACATTTACGGCAGCGCTGATGACGCCAGGGTCTCTGAGAATTACTCTGGTTGCCTATCACCCGGTCCTTTTAGCTTCGGCCGCCCTGACCTCGCCACGTTCCTCCCTTCAACAACATTTGGCTTTGACGACACTGACTCCATAATGTACCCTGATGTCACGGCCCTGGAATGGCGCCATGTCCAGCGGCACGTCAGTCGTAGCTCATCCTCAAAATCCAGCCAGTTTGCCTATGATTCGCCCGTCATCAACAACCGCGGCATCGAGCTGACTCTACTGGTTGATCCCTCGGCGGCTGAAACCTCGGCTGGCGATTCTGAGACGGTCGATGATGCAATTGAGACCGAGGTGCTGGCATGGCTGTATACCGATGTTGTGACTAGCGGGAACCTTTCACCAATTCCTATGAGCGACGGCTCCTCCACCATGGCTCGTCGGACAATGATGGTTTGTGTGTGGATGACTGTATACCGCCCCTCCCGCTCTTGGTCTGGCAAGCTATGGGCTCGCCGGACACCAGGCAAGTCGCCCGTCGCTGTGCCTCTCATGTCTCGGGGCCGTTTCCAACCGAAAAAGATGTTCTTGCAGCGCAGCGCCAACAAGCCACAGAGTACGTCATCATGGAAGACGTCCGAATCATGCGACTCGCTGTCATTTCTTGATGAATCAATACTACTTTCTGATGCTACCCGCTCGCTCAACATCCGCATGATGAGCGACATGGACACCACTCCGCTGCGCATCGTGTCGCATTACCCCGCCAGTGCAAAGCTTAAACACCCACAGCCAGCAAAAAGCATTGACGGCTGCCTTGCCAACATACCCGTGACCGATTTCCGTGCGATGACAGACACCGGGCGCCAGGTCAATGCATCGGGCGCACTCAAGTTCTTTCTCATGGGTTCTGACCCAGCAGAGGATGCGCAGTTTGTTGTTATTTTCGGCCAACGCGAAGACTCGGGCAACATGTTCTGCCACGTTGAGCAGACCGACATGCCGCAAGAAGCCGGCGAGCGGCCGTTCCGCCGTGCCTGGTCGCCTGATCTCAAGGGTGGCTCGATATCTGGCGTTGCCGCCGGAGTACATGACGAGCTTACTGACCGCAGCATGCTGTTGCTGGACTGCGGGACAGCAGTGGTCGCCATGGTCAAGAAACGGCGGGATGGCCGCTGTGGAAAATATGTGCCGATGTTGGTGGTGGCATGCCACAAAGATGGCCGCAAGTTCTTTGATGCAGCAGGGCGTGAGTCAGAATGTAGCATGGATTGACCGGTTGATCCAGTCCCAGACCCTGTTTAGCGACTGTTCGTGGGCGCAGCATGTTTGACTTTTGGATTATGAGCGCCTTGTTGTTTCCTGTCTTTTTTGTTTGATCGTAGTGTATGATTTATGAGCGCGGGGCCGGTCGGGTTGACGTCACGAGAAAATGACCAGGTGGTTGTGTTGGGATCTAGGGGCGGCTTAACTAGTCTATCGAGATATTGCGTTTTTCTTTTTCTTTTTCTTTTTCTTCTGAGATTTGCATTACTTGCGATTCGGATTTGTGCACTCTCGTGAAATCTAAGGCTGTAAAAGGTGGCGATGACCTCATAAGACCGACCTCCAAAAAAAAAACCGGTGCGCAATTTGGCTTCCTTCCTTAAACATCCAAGTGTGGTCACGCCCGCCACCTATTTTATGGCCAAAGTGGATCCTAAGCCAGGGCCTAACCGAACGACAATTGGCTGCGTTTGTAAGCTGTCCTCCAGACTACTCCATTGTCAGGGGCACTTGCGGAACTCAGCAGGAAGGATGGTTGCTAGGAGGAGGACAAGGCCACTTGTTTTGTGTTTCGTCATAGGCAGCTACGCTCGCTAGTAACGCATTGCATCTTGTGCGCCTTCCTTTTATGTCTCATTCGTTTGCTGCCCCGTTTGACTAGCTCCTTCCTTACTTGCCCTTCTTCAACTGCCATCTCGCTGACGCTTTAATTTCTTTCCCATTTATATCACCGCTACTCCCTTTTGCCCATTGCTTTTTCTCTCTTCTCTTTTTTTCTCGCCTCCACCAACTCTGTATCTTGCTCCGTCGTTGCGCCGTATTCTCTGCGAATTTGTCACGCATGTTATCCCATAGATCTTGTACCTGCTCACCAACCACTGCGTCATCGTCCGCATCATCCACTGCCCCTCGTAACGCCATCATGGTTAACAACTACCGCCCCGCCTTGAGCCCTGAGGTTGACATGGCCCGTCTCCGCCAGGAGCGCGAAAGCAACGTGGCTCATATGTCCCGTCCTTGGCTACAGCACCGACCGTCGATCCAAAGTATGGCTACGGCTACGGCTCCTTCATATGCGTCTTTTTCTAGTACCGCTAGTACACACACCAAGCAGACTGCGGCTCAACGCGCATTCGTACTTGCAGATATTTCGCGCGGCAATCTTGACAGAAACACCGTGTGCCATTCTTGCGCCTCGCAACTGAGCCCCTGGCAACACGCGCGCGTTGTCCCTCAAATGCACGGCCAGGAATGTGTACTTTGTGCTGTACAGTCTGGTGCCCCCGAGGCGTATACTAAGCCCTTTTGCTCTTTCCTGACGGAAAACCCAACTATATTCCATGCCGTTGAGTACTTTAAGGAAAAGCTTGGAGAAGCCGGCTTCACTGAGGTATGCACGCTTGTCCGGCTTGGCAAATTCCACCCTGGGTTGCTGCATGTTTTATTGAGATGCTAACTGCCATACTTTCTTTTTCTCTAGCTTCCTATGCGTGATAAGTGGGAGGGAAAGGTACACCCCGGTGGAAAGTACTGGACCACCCGCAACGGCAGCGCCATGATTGCTTTTGTTGTTGGCGAGTCCTACAAGCCGGGTAATGGTATTGGGATGATTGCCGGCCATATTGACGCCCTCACCGCCAAGCTCAAGCCCGTGAGCTCGAAACCGAACCGTGCTGGATACATCGAACTGGGTGTTGCGCCTTACGCCGGTGCCCTGAACCAGACCTGGTGGGATCGTGACCTCAGCATTGGTGGCCGGGTCATTGTTCGCGACCCCTCTACTGGCAAGACCGGCATCAAGCTGGTGAAGCTGGGATGGCCTATTGCCCGTGTCCCTACTCTGGCACCCCACTTTGGTGTTGGTATGATGGGAAATAACAATGCTGAGACTCAGGCTGTTCCTATAATCGGCCTCGACAACTCGGATTTATCTGCTGCCTCCTCACCTCCTGCTCAACCCCTGGGGGGTCCCGGCTCGTTTGCTAGCAAGCAGCCTCCTAAGCTGGTCAAGCTTATTTCCAAAGAGCTAGGAATAAGTGATTACAGCCTCATTGTCAACTGGGAACTCGAGCTGTATGATTCGCAGCCTGCTCAGACCGGTGGCATGGACCATGAATTTATCTTCGGTGGTCGCATTGACGACAAGTTGTGTAGTTGGTCTGCTCTCCAGGGCCTGATTGCTGGGGACCACAAGCCATCCGACAGCTATATCAAGCTTGTTGCCTTGTTCGACGATGAAGAAATCGGCTCACTGCTGCGTCAAGGTGCCAAAGGCAACTTCCTCCCCTTGGTTATTGAGCGTTCCGTCGAGGCCCTTGCCCATGAAGACGAAAGCACCACTTTTGGCCCTGGGGTCATTGGCCAGACGTACTCGCGCTCGTTCCTTGTATCAGCCGATGTGACCCACGCCGCGAACCCCAATTTCCTTGGTAGCTACCTCGATGACCATATGGCGCGCCTCAATGTCGGCGTTACTATCTGCGCTGATAGTAACGGCCACATGACCACCGACGCCGTGTCCACTAGTGTGCTGACGCGCGTCGGCGAGCTTGCCGGCTGCACTACTCAGACCTTTATGATCCGTAACGACAGCCGCAGCGGCGGTACTGTGGGCCCCACGCTGTCAAGTATGATGGGTGTCAAGTCGGCAGACGCCGGCCTGCCGCAGCTGAGCATGCACTCGGTGCGTGCGACCACCGGCTCGCTGGATCCTGGCCTGGGCGTCAAGTTCTTCAAGGGCTTCTTGGACCTGTGGGAGCAGATTGACGGCGAGTGGCACTAGAAGCCGTATATTGTGTTTCGAGGCCCTGGTGTTGTTGTTTGCGGGCCGCGAGATGGATGATGACTGACTATATATACCGACATGTTTCTGCTGCTAGCCGGGGCGGGCTGTTCGCGTAATCACCAACTACAATTCCCGATAATTAAGCTACAGAGAGCGAGACACACATAAATCACTGGCTCTCCCTATTTCAGGCTTCCTTTCACTTGTTATATACGTAATACGACAGAATCAATGGTAATATTATTATTACGTAACATCGAGTGTGGTATCATTCTATGCATGGCATCAAAAGAAAGGGAAACGAAAGGAAATGAAACAACCGAGGATGAAAAATGAACGGAAAGAAACAAAAAAAGCAAAAGCGATATCTAATCTTTTGCTCGGCTGTTGCTTTCAAAGCCTGTACTTGACCGAATATTTGCACTGGCGGGTAGACTACATTGAGAGGATGGCTCATCGCTTTGGTCCATCTCGTCGTCATCGTCGTCATCGTAGTAGAATTCGTCATCCTCGGCGCCGCCGCTGCCGCCGCCGCGCATCTCAGGCTCTTCGTCATCGGGTTTGCGACGCTTCTCAAAGTCCTGGCGATGGGCTTCGGCCATGATGCGTGAGATGGCCATTCCGATAGTGCCAACAGTGCCTGTGGTACCGTTCCTGCGGTGCTGCATGCCGCTGCTTCTGCCACCACCGCCACCTCCTCCTGCATGCTGCTCAACGTCGGCTGCATTGGAAGGCGCACTAGTCTGAGCACCAGAGGTGTAGACGCCGTGGGGAGCGATAGTAGCGCCCGAAAGGGGACTGGAAGCAGAGTCGGTGCTGGCGGTAGCAAGATCGGGAGAGCCACAGTGGCGAGACTTCTTGCCTGCATTGATGGCAGCGGCCGTCATCTCGTCACACAGCTCGATCTTGTAAGGGAGGGGAATGTCACGTGAAGCCTTGTATTGGGCAACATTGGAACAGTGCTCATTCTCGACACGCAGAAGAGTCCACATGCCACGACGAATGACTTCGGACGTGGCCACGCCAAAGGCAATTGCAGCCGAGTGCTGAGTCTGGTTGCGAAGGATGGCGTAGAATATCCACGAAAAGCGTAGAATAGGGTCTAGTGCCATGATGACATAGTAGACCCACTGCTTCTTGAGGCCAAGAATGTCGCGAAGAAGATACTTGCGAGCACCGGGTTGCAACACGGAGAAATCCATGAAAAGATCCCAGATCGCAGTGTAGATACCATTGATACAGCCGAAAGACACAAATAGAGCGAAGTTGGTGTGGGTACGGTCAATGCGGTACATGGAAAGGGTGATGGCCGCCATGATAGACATGGCATACTTGCCGCAGTTGATTAGATGGGGGAACCAGTTACGGGTGTCATAGTAACGGCGAAGGCATTGCAGAGAGCGCCAAATGGGGGGGAGCGCGGCAAGGAAGCCCATGATTGGGGAGTGGTTTGAATTGCAGACCTCGGGCTGCTTCCAGCTTTTGCTGTACAAGCAAGAGACCAGAGCAATATTCTAGAAAGGCGCATGTATATAATGGTTAGTGATGAGGCCAAAAATAATGCCCGGGGAAAATCAAGGAGAGAAAAGAGAAAAGAGAGAGACGAAAATAAACAGGGGAGGAGACTTACGCAAAGAGCGTATGTGAGCGAACAATAGATATCGCCAAGAAAAAAGTCGCGGAATTCGACAGGGTAGAATCCGGCCAAAAACAACCGCCACTAAAAGCAGGGGTTAGCAACCTGGTCACGTAATGCATATTGTAATTGTCACTGCACTGCAGATTTAGCAATCTAAATCGGGAATTAGGCCACTTACATGGGAATAGACAAACCACTTGCGTGCGCTCGGTCGGAAGATTGGCGCAGGGAAGCAGATGATGAGAAGTGACATGGCAATCAAGACGATAGGGTAGTAGAGAAACATGGTGGCAGATCCGTAGCGGGAGAAGTTGAGCCACATGAAAAAGCCGAATAGAAGACTCATAAAACTGGGAAACTCGGACATCTGGCGCCAGTCAAGCTGGTGGCGGGGATCCAGCTCGAAGATAAACTGGTAGTTGACCTTGTTGGTGGTCCAAATCCAGCAGTTGGCGCAAAACAAAGAAAACAAGAGTAATGCTAGAAAGTAGCCTCCGTATATTTGAAGCAGAAAGTTGGTGTTGGTCCGTATGACAGGATCAGAGTGGGACAGCAGCTCGACTCCGTTGACAAGGCCCTGGACGGCAAAGACCATGGCGAGGCCAATAAGCAGGCCGTTGCGGAAGACGGTGCCGGAAACATCGTTGCTCGACTTTGCAAAGCGGCGGAGCTTGCCAGCGGCAATCTTGTGCTGGCCCTTTTCAAAGTAGCGGGCGTAGAGATCCTCGACGGATGAGATGTAGCTCTCGAGGACTTCGCTCTGCACAAACCACGCTTTGTTGACCTTTTCGTTGACATAGCGCAGCGAAGGGCGCATGTGCATGACCTTGTCATACTTCTTGTTGAGCTTCCTGAAGGCCATGCGGTTGAGCAGAGCGTAGGCCTTGAGAAGCTCTAGACTGCGGTAGTATTCCTGGAGAGCACGCTTGAGCTTGCGCTTTGCTGTGCGGTAGGGTACTTGGTGGCTTTGGGGGCGGCGGATGTAGTCACGGCGAGAGTCTTCGCTCAGGGATCCCACCTGAGGCGAATTCGCCATGTCGACCAACGCGCGCGAGTTGGGTCCGGGCCGGGGGTAGGACACCATGGACTTGAGAGGCTCCATCCACTTGAAGCTGGGTTGGTAAGAACCAACAACGGAGTTTGCAGTGGTAGGAGCCGTGGTGGACGCGTCGTCAAAGCTGACGGTGGAGCCTTCTCCCGTCAGGCGCTCGCGCTTGGAGCGCTGCTCGGTCATTTCACTGAGGCGACGGCTGCGCATCTCATGTAGCTGGGCACGCAGGAGGTCCAGGCGCTTGCCGGCCTGCTCCTCCTTTTCTTTGTAGAAGCCCTCGACCTTGGCCAGCTCATCATCCAGGAAGCGGAAGAAGGCACGCTCGCGCTCCTGGGCAAGAGGCAGGCCGTCTAGTTGGCCGGGCTCTCTCGCGCTAACCATGCTAGCGTTGGTGAAGAGGCGGCGCAGGGGGTTGGCACTGGGGGTAGCCGGAGTCCACGTAGCTGATCGCGCCGGGGCGGCGGGGATGGCGATCTTGAGGCCCAGGCGCTTGGGGGGAGAGTCTTGGGACTTGCTGCCATGTCTGAGGATGTTTCTGCTGTTGGATCTCGCGACGTTCTGGGGCTTCTGTATGGGGAAGTCTTCTTCGTCGTCTTCCTCGTCGTCTTCGGCAATAGCCGGTTCCGGGAGCCTGAAGCCGGCATGGCGATCAAGAGGGCGCCCGGAGACCGGCTCGGTAGAAGAAGGCCTTGAGCTCGAGTCGCCGTTGTCTGGGGCATCGGCCAGGACGCCATGGAAGCTGTCCTTGGAGTTGCGAACGGAGCTTGGCCCGGCTTTTTGGGCGGTGTTTGCTGGCTGAGACTGGGAGGCGGTGCTGTCAAATGCGGCCGAGTTGGAGAAGGTGCTGGATCGGACAATGGGAGACGGACACGAGTTTCGCCAGGCGGGCGCTTGCCACGAAGCGTGCTGGAACGAGCGGGCGGTGGCTGGAGTGTTGTTGACGCGGTTAAGCGAGCGGGTGATGCCCTTGACGAGCTTCTTGCCCGTGCGGTAATCGAGGTACTTGACTCTCCATTCTAGCCGGGACGAGCACAGTTAGAGACGGGGGCCGGCGGGGGGAGCAGCGGCGCTGCAGAGGCTTACCTGGAACCAAGCTCTGTTCGAGTTCTTTAGCAAACTTCATATCTCCGGGTTGTGTTGGGTGGCTAGTAGATATACGGGATGCAGCGGATAGGTGGCAGGCCTGTTGATTCGCTGCGGAGAATCAATAGACACGAGATGACGACGACGACGACGATGCTGATGAGAGAGCCGCCCGGGAGAAACCAGAGACGACTATGCAAAACAAGGAAGCAAATAGTAAATAAGTATAGAGAGAAACGGAAAAAGAAGAAGAAAAGAACGACTAGAAAGACCCAACACGGTCACGACAAAGACATTGAGTATTCGGATCCTCGTGAGCTAAAGGATGGAACTAATAGGCATACTCGTCCTTGGTGAAGAAAAGGTGAAGAGCAGGGAAATGCACGAGATATTCCGGCGGAGGGCCCCAAGTATAATAAAGAAGGCAAGAGCCAAGCCTGGCTATACAGGGAAAGCACGCTCGCAACGGAAGGGAGAAAGCCTGTAGCGTAAGCGGGAGTCATTTTTAATTTTTAGACCTTTTTAGCTATTTTATCTAATTTTCTGACGTTTACTAGTACAGGCCCAACGGCAGGGGTCGTCCATCTAAGTCCTGCATCTCTATATACAATAATACACAGCGTCGTTCTTGCCTTGGGGGCCGGGGGGGGTGTGGATCGCAGTAGATAACTTGTGGATAGAGGCCGTCAACCAGCATAATCCTTTGCGTCCACCCCTGCAACGCTCACAAGGCAGTTAGCCAGCGATGATAGACAGACTCAAAACGTGCTTTCTATTTTTAGCAAGCTCGGACAGAAAAGTATTACCGTACTGCGCCGTCCAATGCTGGTAAGCGTGAGCCTCTCTGAACAGCGCAGGTCTGCAAAGGCCAAGTTTTGCGCCTTGCAGCGAACAAAGGCTTCGTAGAAGCACTAGAGCCTTCCTCGAGGCCCTGCTTTGGAAGATTTAGTAGGTGCGGGTGCAAGTGCAGTTTCCTCAAAAAGCATCCACTGCTGTGCGTCTGCGTGGAGCCCTGGGGCGACTTGAAGCAAGAGAGGGCAGGGCAGGGCAGGGCAGGGCAGAGCAGGAGCAGGAGCAGGGGCAGAGGCAAGAACAGGAACAGAAACAAGGACAAACAGGTAAAGGCCATCCCTCCGGCTGCCGCTGGTGGTGGTGGTGGTGGTGGTGGTGCTGGTGCTGGTGCTGGTGCTGGTGGTGCTGGTGGTGCTGCTACTGCTGCTGCTGCTACTGCTGCTACTGCT
>NETT01000604.1:0-12271 GCA_003449175.1 Ceratocystis smalleyi
CAGGTACGCCCTCGGGCCGCCCTCCTGGCTATATTGCCGGACCCTCAAAAGATAGGAGATGCTCGACATCCATGCGCTCCTGTCCGGAACCTGCCGGCGTATTGCTGTGGAAAATCAGGAGGTAGACGTTCAATAGCACAAACAAACAAATGTAAAACGTAGAATGTAAAATATGTCGGAACAATCTACTGAATTCACTTATGTCACTTTTGAAGTCACTCGTGATCCTGTACAGCCGCACGTGGAACCGTGCTGGTATACAGATTGATCGAATTGGTGAAGCTTGTCTCTTTCTTCCTTTTTCTAAAGTCTTACGTTCTTCTATCATGCACAACTAAGCTGGAGTATTCGTCCTCGGTTTACCCAGGGTTAATCCGACTGAAGGGAGATTCCCCACAATACTTATCCTCCATGTAGTCCATCCAACAAAATATAAAATAAAAGCGACAAGGCTGTGTGCTTGTACTCGTTCCCTGCCCCACATGGTTTTAGTTTTCACTGGCTACGTGCTGCCCTTTTTGTGGGCTCCGCTCATCTCTCAGCCTTGTGAAGCACCGGTCAACTTTATATGTCCCTACAGAGTCCGCCTGCAATCTACTACCAGATCTTGACTGTCGCATCGCGCTCGTTTTTAGCCAGACAGTATGAATTTGTGTTTTTCTCATTGAATTGTACCTAGTTGTTGCCAACCCCCCATTCCTTTGTCCCTAGCATACTCACAAAGCCCGGTCTGCTCGCCCCCGTGCCATCCATCGTCCTTCTTCCTCTTACACGGCCACCATCCACATCTACAACGACATGAGTCTTCTCCTTCAATTCTTGTCTACAATTCTAGACTATGTCCACAAGCAAGACGGCCCTTCCCTCGGCGCCTGGCTCAAAGTTGAGCCTACTGCTTCAGAGCAGTATTTCAAGCTCGCTCAAGAGCTCCGCAGCCAGTTCCGTGACGCTGCTGCTGTTGAGAGCACTGTGGCCAAGTGCTTCCCAGACGAAGACCCAGTGGAAGGTAGAGGGGCTCCGTGGGCTGGGCTTGTATCTTTCTTGCGGGAATACGTCATGTATTGGCGAAATGTCGATTTTGACGATTTGGCAAAAACACACGAGCGCCTATGTACGCTTACAAAGTAGGTGCAGTCCACTATCATACACGTGTATAGACGCATGCATACCTGTTTCTGTACGTCTTTAAACCGCTGCAGTGCTGACCAGCGCCATTCCATGCAGCACATGCGGGGTTGCCTTTGCCAATCCCACGTACGGCGGCATGCTTCTTGAGACTTGCATGTCACTTTCTGAAGCCTTATCACGCCTCACTCTGGCTCTCAACAAGAGGCCGGATCTCATAGCCAGACAAAAAGGCGGAGGCGGAGGCGGAGGCGAAGAGGAGAGAAAGACGATTGGCGAAGTTTGCGCAGAGATCCTCCAAAAGATCTTCACCACGTGCTTGACAGACCGCTCAAGTGCACACAATGCCAAGCCAGAAGGGAAGAAGGTTGGAGTATACATGTTTGCCAATCTGACCCTGAAACTTTTGTTTGCCGTATGTCGATTCTCGAACTCTATCCAACCTGCTGCCCCTCTGCCCCAAGATTCGTATCCAGACTAACGCACCTTCGTAGTGTCGTCGCAAGCAACTTGCACAGCAAATCTTCACCAACATAGAGACACACTCCCCGCCTCTGTCTCCGTATCCCGCAGCCCAACGGGTTACATTCCTATTCTACCTAGGCCGCTTCTGGCTTAGCAATAACTCGTATTCGCGAGCTTCTCTTGCTCTCGATGAAGCATACCGTCAAACGCCGCGCGTGTGCGTGAACCAGCGGGCGTTGATTCTCTCATACCTCGTACCTTGCAACATCCTCATAGGCCGCCTCCCTTCGCCTGTCCTGCTACAACGACCTGAGATGCAGGAGATCGCCCCGCTATATGGCGGGCTATCGGCGGCATTGAAGGTTGGTAATATTCCATTGTACCAGGCGCTATTGGCCTTACATAGAGACTATCTCATGGGGAAGGGTGTCCATGCGGCGCTAGCATATGAGGGGCGCGGTATTCTATGGAGATCTCTAGCTAGAAGGGTGTTTGTACTTACATATGTGCCCCCTCCCCCAGGAGACAAGAAGCCAGCCTTGCTAGACCTTGATTATCTAGAAGCGGCAGCCCGTTTTCTCCAAGGGAGAATTGAAGCAATGCCTCCTCATACCTTGGCTGGTAAGTCCAGTATAGGCCATCATAACCCGCGTTTCCAACCAGTATTAACATGTATATTAGCATCAGCAAACACCAGTAGACCAAACAACGTACATCTTGTCCCAGGCTCGTTCTTCTCTGCAAACTCCACCCCGGGAAAGCTATTGCCTCATGAGGGTGTGGTCCATGGCTCGCAAGAAATCACAACAGAGGGTATTGAGCTGATTGTCTCTTCCCTCATCGACATGGAGTTAATGCACGGCTACATCTCACACTCGCTGCGCAAGTTTGTACTATTCCGTGGAAAGAACATGCCGATTGCAACGGCCGGGTGGCCAACAGTAGCACCAGCCATCCGCGACCGCAAATACGACGAGGACTTTGACATGACAGCTGTGCCAGGATGGGTCAGAAGCTAAAGTTGAGAGACACAATCCGATCATACTACAATATATCACACACCATGCCACTACGTACGGCACATGAACGCACGCACACACGCACACAACATACAACGGAATAGCGAGGCTCAGCCCAGAAGAGATTATTCTTGATCAAAGACGCGTACATTATGGCAAGTCAGATATAAGTTATCGAATCAAAACGTAGGTATCATCGGCTCCCCAACACCAAAACCCAGCACCAAAATGAGAGAAATAAACTAGCGCTAAAGGTATAAAGAAAACACCGCCGTAACTGCAAAAAATAAAGCGGAAGCATAAGAAGGCCATGACGCGTTCTATGTGCAGAGAAAGATATTCCCCAAGGCCCATAGATAGAAAATCTATGAAGCCACGAGGATAGGAGCTCATCAGAGCCTCCCACTCCACAGACGAGCTGCAGATGCGGAAGCTCTTGCAAAGGATATAATAAGAAAGGCATCGAGTCGAGTCCAAAGCTGACGTCAAGCTCAGGTGTAAAGAAGCAGAGAAGAAAGAACCAGCGGCAGGGTTATTAAAGAAAATAATACCTATTGCTCTAGCAGGAGAGCAACAAGCGGCAGGCATAGCCCATATAAAAAGCATAAAAATAGGAACATGAGAAGGTTATAAAAAAAAGATTAGAATGAGAGAGACGAAGCCAAGGCTCGGCGTCTCTAGTAGAGGTAGTTGGCGGCAATCAAAGCCACAATCAGGCTCATCAACGGCGCACTGGCAGCTTGTGTGCTGACTCCATCGTTGGAGCTGTCGTCAGCATTGGCAGTCGACTCGGAATCAGCGGTAGAAGGCATAACAGACGGCGTGACCTGTGCGGGTGTCCAGGCCACAGAACTAGTATCAGTGGCGTTCTCCAAAAAGACACCGGCGCTGACGTTGGGACGAGTCAGGTAGGCCAAGGCGGTGGTCTTGCGGGCTCTGGATGTCGGGGTAGAGGAGGTGGTGGTCTCCTCAACAGTGGAAGTTGACGATGTGGCTGTAGTCGACGACGTGGTGGAGGTAGTTGCAGAAGTCGTGGTGGAGGTGGTAGTCGTGGAGGTAGTGGTGGTGGTGGACGACGTGGTGGACGACGTGGTGCTCGTCGTAGTAGTGGAGGTTGAGGTCGGCTTCGGTGTGGTTGACGTTGTCGTAGATGGCTTGGTCGTCGACTTGGAGGTGGTCTCCTTGTCCTTCGACGAGTCCTCATCCGACACGTTCGGCACCGAGTAGCTACCACCGGTAGCTCCACCCGAAGAAGTCAAAACAATGTTAGCTGTGCTTCCCTTGGACACGGTGACCACACAGAAGCTGGAGCCGCCAGCACCTGAAGCAGCCTGGCCGCTGTTAACCGCACCAAGACCGTCATTCGGATCGATGGAGCAGGGCAGGCCGTTGCAGCCGCCGTCGGGGCACTTGATCTCCAGGCCATAGCTGGGCAGGGTCTTCTCGAGACCAGCGCCCTCAAACTGGAATATAGGGTTCCAGCCGATCTTGACGTACGTGTCGCCGTTCGACACCGTGTTAGCGCCAGCCACATAGGGAGCCCAGTTACCAATGGCCTTGGTATTGTCACCCCAGATGCAGCCCTCCGAGCCAACACCGGGAGGGTTGATGTAGTAGTGAGCAGCAGTGCTGGCCCAGTACGAGGCATCGGGCACCGCAAGCTTGGCCTTTCCACCGGCCGAGGCAATGGTGGGGATCAACATGGCTTCGTTTCCCGGCAGTACAGTCTGGCAGAATGATGCGGGAGAGCCACACTTGTTGACAATGTAGACAGTGTCAGTTCCGTCCACGCAGTAGGGCTTGTTGGGGAAGGGCTTAACAGCAACACCGTCATCGCCACAGAGAAGACCACCGTTCTGCAGAGCCTAGTTAGCAATGATTCTCACGCGGCATGAAAACAACGCATTCTCTTTCGACATGCCACTTACCATTGACTGCGGATACACGTATGTGGAGTCTGGGTCCCATTGGGCCATAACCTGGCCTGAGGGACAAGCAATGGGACAATAGTTGCCGGCGGTACACTCCTGGTCCGGACTTAGAGCAAAACCGCCGTTGAGGCCGCCGGGCACCTTGTACAGATCGGCATCCGAAGGCAGCTTGCATTTTGTGCCGCCTCTCTTGGCCACCTTTCCGTGCATGGCCATATGACTGGCGTGCCTCTTGTGGGCGGAGGAAGAGGCAGTGCACTGCTGTGCAGCCAGCAGGAGGGCAAGAGAGCTGAGAGCACTCTTGGGATACATGGTGGAAATGAAGACTTTGCAATTTTCCGAGGCAGAGCTCAAGATATTCTGTGCTGCTTGAGTTCTTGTGCTTCCTGATAGCTTCGCAAGGAATCAAGAGACTTGACGTCGAGTTTTGTCGTCGTTCAGCGGCAGGCTTTGGATGCAAGGGCGGCTGATCCGAAGGTTTGAGTGAACAGACCCGAGCAAAAAGAAGATTAGTCGTAAATAGGGAAGGACGGAGATATCAAAGGAACGACGACAACGAAAGAAAAAAGGAACGACTCGAAGCAAAAGGGAACAAAAAGATATGAAGGAGTGACACGAAGGGAAAAAACGAGTGAGCAGGCGACGATGGCAAGACGGACGACCAGCAAGCGAGTGCGTGATGGGAAAAGAAGAGAGACGAGAACGGGTGATTCAAAGGAGGGACTGGGTATTAATATCACTTGTGTGTGAGGGTAATGAGCGTGAGTGAGTGGAGTGACCTGGCGATGCTATTGACATGCATTGCCTTTGAGTGCTCTCCCCTTGCTGGACAGGAAATGTAGCCGGCCGATATGCACTTTGCACTTTTGTGGAGGAAAGAAAGAAGGAGGGGAAAGGGAAAGGAAGAGCAAGGAAAAAAACGAAGTTAGGAGCAGCAGCAGGAAGCACCATAAATGAAACACGAGCAAGGAAGTTTGAAGTTGGGCCAGGGGGGGAGAGAAGCCTTTTGATCCATGACTTGGATTTAGATAACAGCACTATTACAGCAAGCGGACGACCGGCCAGAGATAATAGACACTAAGAAAATGGGAAATTTGCAAATGAAGCCCTGGATCGAGCACGGTCCTCCATCAGTCTGCGCTGCTGGCAGCACACCCCCAGACAGGAAACGGAGCAAAAGATCAGGTCCAGACAAGGCAGGGCCGCTGTCAGGGGTCAAAGCACAGAGTTGCCGTGCCCTTCCTCTGCCTTTTCTGCCTTGACTCTGCCGTTCTGCTGCCTTTCTCCTGCCGTTCTGCTGTCTTTCTCCTGCCGTTCTGCTGCCTTTCCCCTGCCGTTCTGCTGCCTTTCTCCTGCCGTTCTGCTGCCTTTCTCCTGCCGTTCTGCTGCCTTTCTCCTGCCGTTCTGCTGCTGTTCTTTGCGCCCCATCTTTCTGCCCAAGTCAATGCAAAGCCGGGCTCAAAGCATCGAGTTCTGTTGCATCAACACCACACTCAAGCTGTGGTTCTGCTCTTTGTCCTCTGGCGGGTCCAATCTCCGGTTGTGTGCCCATCCAAGAGAGAGGAGGCCATAATGGAGAGCGGCAGCGGTTGTCCATGGCTGTCGTGATCTACGGGCGACAAAAAAGGCAATGACGCACAAAATCATCTCATCTCTCGCTGCAGTTGCCCGTTTGCACTTTCCGCCAATTCCAGCTCTTCCTGCTGGCTTCGTTTGCAGCGTGCCCCGCTGTTGGACGAGGGATTCATCTCAAGTTCTTGGGCAGTTGCTTTTTTTTTTTCTTGCGAGTCTTTCATTGTTATGTTGTGTGTACATGGAAGGCAGAAGACAGCCAAGCGTCTGTCTTCCCACTCTCCTATGGGCATGGGCCCCTGCACACCCAAATCTCGCAACTGCTTGGCCGTCTTCACCCTGCTATTTTAGACCCAACAGATGTGTGGGTCTGGCCAACCAGAAGCCGCATGGCAAGATTAAGCCGCCAGGCCCCTGTGGTCCCTCGGTCCCTGCTTCTTAGTCCCAGCCAGCCCAACTCCTGTTCTTGCTGGTGGTTGTTCTCTGTATCTTGCTCTTTTTGTTTTGTTTTTTGTCGTAGTCTGGTTTTGCTGCCACCCTTTCTTTCAGGATTAGCCTGGCGCCAGCGGTTTATGCTTGTTGTCTCGGCCAATAACATGCCTCGGCTGCATAGTTTATTTTCGTCTCCTGTTGCACAGAGAGAGCTTGTGGCTGCTGCTAAGATTGCCCTGTCTTTGCAGTGCGAGATGAGCTGTGGCTTACCAGGTAGGGTTTAAGGGCAGGGTTAACCACTCATATATAGGGTTAGTAATTTCACGCGTCTATAGATCGACGGAGAGGAATGTTAGGCATGTGGTCTGCATCATAATCGCCAGTAGTAAAAGGACGCGCAATCTAAAGCGAATAGCAATAGGCGGCGCGGACGGGCAAACGGCCAGATCAGAAAAGTAGCAAGCAAAAGGATGACATCTCCAGGCCAGGGAAGCAAGGCCAGCGGCACTGACGCTAATTTTGAGTGACAACTGATGCGAAAGACCCGGCAGGACAGGAGCTGTCAAACTCCAATCGAGGACTGCACCTGGCGCCCTATGACGCTGGTCTTGTTTTCTGTCTTTTTTGGGGCGCAATTTTCGGAGAGAAGGGGTTGAACAAGGAGGGGAAGCCTTGCAAGAGAGAAAAGGGAGGAGATGAAGGGCAAAGGTAAGACCACTGTTTACTTAGGCCAGCTGTTTGCTGGGCTTGGACAGGTTTGGTGCACGAGGAAAAGACAGGAACAGGTCAGGATAATGACTAATAGAAAGAAAACCAAAGGAGCCTCGAAGAACGAAACGAGGTAGCTTGTGAAAGGGAAGGAAGAAACAAACAACCAAACAAAAGCCGCCAGACAGAATGCAAGGGCGGAGCCGGCTTGGACAAAGAAGGGTGGACGCAGACAGAGCGAGGAGCGATGTAGGGAGGAGAGAAAGGTCGCCCAAGGGCTGGCCATTCATTCTCTCCGGGGAGATATTGCGCGGCCGAGAAGCCAGCCCAGGAACTAGCAGGCAACTAGCTGTATTTCTGCCCATCTATAAATGCATATTATCCGGCCCAAAGCTGAGCCGAGCCGTGCTGTGCTGTGTATGCAAGCAAGTCTGCTAGTAAGGCCTGTGATTGCGTCCCGTCTCTGGCTGGCTGTGTCCGCCTGACTAAATGGGCGTGATCGTTTATTTTGTTGTCTCCCCAAGGCCGTTGGGAATGGACGTGAGAACAAAGGGCTGTGCTGAGTTGAAGAAAGTAAGCCCAAAGACAGACTTGCATGTCAGCATATGCACGTGAATACACATACAATGTGATGGCAAATCTGCAGGCGACTGACAACACAGATCTATATTTAGCACGTCAACGATTCAAGGGCGAATCTGAAGAACGTAAGCCATTTGTGACCGCAACGGAGCATAGTCAAGCAGTAGAAACGAAGATGGCGACGGAGACAAAGAGAAAACCTGGAGAATGCAGAGCACGACAAAGACAAAGTGTATAAAGAGGACGCCAGAGTCTCCTCCTTTCGATGGAAAGCGGTTGTAGAACTAGCAGACACACCGTCCTCATCGTCTTCACTCTTCAGACTTGCCCTTCCTCGCCAGCAGAGCCTACATCAAACTCCAACCTACTTCTTTGACACCATGATTTTCACTGCCGCTTTCCTCTCCGCTATCTTGGCCTTCTCTGGCCAGGCTGCCGCTGCCGTGCCTCGCCAGGCTCGTGGCGCCTCTTCAAGCCCTGCCCATTCCATGGCCGTCACCTCAACTGCAAGCCCTTCATCTACTGCTACTACACCGGCCAGCCAGCTGAGCCTGGTCCAACAGCTGATGCTTGCTCCATTGTAAGTTTGAGTCCCCCGGGCTAGCCAAGTCGTGAAAGAGCCTTGCTGACTATTTGCCTGCCCCGAACAGAGCCGCCGACCGTTTTGCTCTGCTCCCAGACAACAAGGACTTTGTCATAAACCTCGAGCCCGAGCCCGTGCCCACTGGCAAGGGCGGAAATTTGGTTGCTGCCAACCGCAAGACCTTCCCCGCACTTGTTGGTGCCGGTGCTGGCATGGCTGTTGGTGTGATTAAGCGTACGTACTCCCATAACTTGTCCTCCGCAGTTGGAAGGCTATGGCTATGATTATGGCGGCAAAGACAACGGCAACGGCAGCTCCGTACTCAGACTAACACTCGCTTCTTATAGCCTGCGGCATCAACACTTTCCATGTGCACCCGCGCAGTGCCGAGCTCCAGATTCTCATCAAGGGCTCGCTGGTAGTCGAGATGACGCCGGAGAACGGCGTTCTCGACCCAGCCACGGGCAAGCGCCGCGTGATCCGAAACACGCTGTCCGAGTTTGACATGACCCCCTTTTACCAAGGAAGTGTCCACCATCAGTTCAACCCGAACTGCACTGATGCCGTGTTTGTTGCTTCTTTTGCCAGCGAGGACTTTGGCACGGGCCAGGTCGTTGACGAGGTCTTTTCGATGGACAATAACGCCATAATTGATACCTTTGGTGCTACCCTTTCAGGCGACGATGTTGAGCGTGTCAAGGCTGGGTTGCCCGAGAGCATTGTCCAAGGCGTCGAGGTGTGCATGCAAAAGTGCTACAACCAGCGTGTCTAAAGGCAGGATGAGGGCAAGCTATAGCCATAGCAACTAGATATAATAGGGAGGTATATAGAAATAAATGCTGCAGACAGAAGGACATCACCTTTTTTTTTTTTTTTTTGGTTTTCCCACCCAGACTTCAGTCATATGGCCGAGCGTGGTTGTAGTTACTACTCCGGTGGTTATTATTACATTCATGGCCTTAATACAAGGTGACTTTTCTTTTTCTCTTTGTTAAGTCACATGAATGTCGTTTCGTCCCTCTCTCTCTCTCTCTTTTCTTTATGCGCTTATAATATAATATAAGGGGCATGTGTTTCATGTTGGTAGTCCTCGCTCGTCCTCAAGGCTAGGGTCGCTCCAAATTAGACGACGATGGGAAAAATGCATTTGTAAGAGCTCCTTTTTCTTTTTATTTCTTCTCTTGTCATATTAGTACACTGGACCATTAATAGATCCACCATCTCTCTATACCTCCCCCTATGTTGATAGAGACTTCTCACGATGTGCTGATACCCTGTCAAGGCAATCAAAGTCCATGGTAATTGAGTGTCGGCCGCCCGTTCTGCTGCGTAGATGCTCATCGTACTCCATGATAGCCTGGTATGGTACCTTGGCTACAATCTGTACTCTCCTCGTCGTAGTCTTCTCTTTCATAGTCGTGACCGTTTCATACGGATCTGGCGGCGCGTACACCTTGGATAGATCTATGAATTCACCGCCCGCACCCTCATAGTTCTCTGATACATCGGCCACGTCAAGCACGACTCCGCCAGCTGCCGATGTGATGTCGTGCTGCACTTGGCCGGCTGCAGACTGCGGGCACACAATCACAACCTTCATAATGGGCTCTAGAATGCTAATCTGGTTGCGTGCATTCGCCTCACGCAGAGACTCTTGCACGGCCAGGCGAGCGGCTGCAGCAAAGTGGCCGTGCGATGAGGTCTGCGGGTCGCCCTGACGCAGAGATATGGTAACCATGCAAGCGTGCATGGGCGAGCCGCGCTTCGGGCCCTGGGCCATACCGGCGTAGGCACCGTTGATCATCTGCTTAGCCAGCTCTTCAACGAGGGTGCGTGTAGGCTGCATCTCGTACGGGTTGTCCTGGGCGAGTTTGACATGGTAGACGTTGCCGTTCCGCACAACGGAGTCGGGCGGGTGGATGGGAACAAATGCAAGGGGCTCAATGTTGACAGAGACAGAAACGCAGCCTTCTCTGCCGGCCAAAGGCTTGTCGTATGTCACACGCTTGTCCCCAAGAGGATCGTCCACCGTCTCCTTGTACTCGACTGAGACCTGGCCAAAGGAGGCGTTGACACTGTACCGTCTCTTCATTTCGTGGACGGTAATATCGAGATGCAGCTTGCCCATTCCCTGGAGGATAAACTGGTCGGTCTTTTCGTCATGGAGCCAGCGAAGACTGGGGTCCTCACGCGACATCTCAGTAAGTGCAGTTCTCACACCGTCTGCGGCCAGAGTGCCAAAAGGCTCAATGGCAATGAACGCCACGGCGGGCGGAATATCCGGCGGGCGAACTTTGATATGTCGTCTCGGGCCGTGGATAGGGGCGCCGGACTTGACGGTAATAAGGGTATCGCCTGTACGCGTGCCTTTGATGTCCTTGAGGACGCCAATTTGGCCAGCATGCAGCGTAGTGATGCGCTCAACCTTGTCGGCAATGATCTGGACCAGTGCTTTTGGCCGCAGATGTTCCTGGGTATGCGTGTTGAATTGGGGGCAACGCCCCTTGACAATGCCGTAGTAGACACGCACAAATGTCAAAGTGCCCTCCTTGGGATGGTGCATGACCTTAAAGACGCTCGAGACGCTGTCTACAATGGGCGCCATCCGGGTTGCAGCGACTGCTCGACTGAGAGGAAGGATTTCCACGCCATTGCGGACTTCAGTCTCGGGACGCTCGTTGGGACTGGGGAGGTAGTCAACAACGGCATCTAGAAGTGGCTCAACGCCAACCTGGCGCAGACTGGCGCCAGCAAAGACGGGGACTACACCGCCTTTGCCGTAGCGGACGACATGGCGCAGGGAGCTTTTGATGACGCTGGATGGAATCGTATCAATGTCCTCCATCAAGGCGTCAATGTTGGCATCGTGGTGGTCGGCCAGGATGTTGACCAAATTTTCACGGGCTCTTTTTACTTCGTCGACAATACCTTCTACTTCCACAGAGTCCATAGGCAGCTTGAACATTTTGGTGCGGTCGCTGTCATTGCTTATGACCCAGCGATAGGCGACCTGTTCAATGACGTCAACGACTCCCACGAACTTGTCTTTAATGTACCATGGGATTTGGCACACGGCTGGTGTGGCACCCAGGCGGCCAGCAATATCACGGACAGACTTACGGAAAGAAGCGCCCTCGCGATCCAGCTTGTTGATGAAGACAAGACGGGGGATGTTGAACTGATTTGCCGAGGCCCAGACCCTCTCAGTATGGGCCTCAACACCCTCAACACCGTCAATAATGCAGACGGCGCCATCTAGAATAGGCATGCATCTGTCGACTTCGAAGCGGAAGTCTTGATGGCCAGGGGTGTCGATGAGGTTTATGGTGTGATTAAGAGGGGCTTCCAGCTGGGGTTCCTTGCTGGCCGAGTCTTGAGAGAGCTTGGCAACCTGATCGGGACTAAGTGGTGGCCATTTGAAGGTGATGGCGGCAGATTGAATGGTAATACCCTTTTGCTTTTCCAGCTCCATGAAGTCTGTGACTGTGCTACCCTCATCTACGCGGCCTACTCGTCTAGTAATACCACTACAGTAGAGCATGCGCTCAGTGGTTGTTGTTTTACCCTAGCTCGGACCAAAGAGAAATCAGGATTAGCCAGGTCAGTGTCAATCTATGGTGGTAAACCTCATATTTGGAGGTGGGTTGTCAACATACCGCATCGACATGGGCAATAATGCCAATGTTTCTAATATGGCTAACAGCTTCAGGGCTTGGTTGTGGTGCTGCGCTGTGCCTTCGCAGTTGCTGCACAGATAATCGACCGAGGAACTTGGCTTGTGAGCGAAGACTTGCCTGGCTGAGTATTCTGCTGGTGGCAGACTGGCGCAGGGCTGCAAGGACCTGGGACGGCAT
>NETT01000605.1:1255-13236 GCA_003449175.1 Ceratocystis smalleyi
CCCCCCCTCCTCGTGTAACCTTTCTTTTCCATCGTCACAAGTTGTCCGGAATGGCGAGTACTAAGCGCATCAACAAGGTACCGTACCGACCATTCTTCATCCTTCCCGTCACTTACTCTCCCGATATTTCTACGCCATGCGCCCGCTTACTAACCCGATCCCCCTTCTCCCCCCTTCAGGAACTCGCCGATATCACGGCCAATCCGCTTCCTGGTATCTCTGTCTCCCTCCTCAACGACGTGCTCCATACCTGGGCGTGCACCATCAGAGGTCCCGAAAACACCCCCTACGTCGGCGGCGCCTTCACCATCCACATCATGCTTCCGACAGACTATCCCTTCAAGCCGCCGGCCGTCAAGTTTGTCACGCGCATCTACCATCCCAATGTGACCAACGACGAACAGGGCAGCGTATGCCTAGGCCTCCTCAAGAGCGAAAACTGGAAGCCTAACACGCGCGTGGCTTCAGTGTTGGAAGCTATCCGTGCGCTGATGATTGAGCCCAATGCTGATGATCCGCTGGATGCCGCTATTGCAAACCAGTACCAGACCGACCGTGCGGCATTCAACCGCGAGGCTGCAAGCATGACAAAGGCGCACGCCTCTTAAACGGATAGGACAGCACAGATATACCCCCAGACCATTTGCCGCGGGGAGCAGGTGACGGGGGCACATGATAGCATCCATTGTGGACTGACCCGATCAGGCATCAGTCACTATCAACATTCATCATAGACAGACGCTTTTGCGATTGACGGCCACGCCCATAGATAGTAGGGAGGGTAGCAGAGAACAGCCCTCTCGTTCTATTTGGTCATGTTGCGACGCGACTCACTCCGCTTATTAGTGTTTCATGCTTCTATTTCTTTTTTTTCTATCTTCCCCCGACAGATGCACATTGTTATCCGCCAACGTCTTCATGATATCACCGCTACACAGTGTTTAGGCCTCCGATACAGCGTGCAAAAAAAGTACTGGGTGGATACGGCCATGAGAATGTGTGTGCATATATGTATATGTGTCTGTGTCTGTGTGTTTGCTATGTATTGGATATGGCAAAGCAGTCTATATGATGAGAATGAGGATAAGGACATATGAAACAAGGTGAAAGGACCAAAGAACAGGGCGAGGAAACACTATAAACGCCTATGGAACAGTAAGAAAGAGAGTGCAGTGGAGCTGCAGGTACAAAGAAAAGAACCCAAAATAGGGAGGAGAACAACGAAAGAATGACACGAACGCTGCGCACATGAAAACGGGACGAAAATCACTTTTTGTAGATTTTGGGGGTGGGCGTACGGCAAGGTGTGAGTGACCCGGACAAAGAAAACACAAGGAAAACGACGAGAAAAACAACGAATGACAAGAGAAGTAGTGGAAAAATGAAGGGAGAGAGAATGAGGGGTATCTTGAAAAAAATAGAAAGAAAGAAAGAAATGAGGAAAAAAACCAGAGCAGAGGGAGTGCAGTTCAGCAAGTGAGGCTGCATTTTCGCATCCATCTCTCCTCCCATCCCGCATCATACATGCGTACCTTGTCTCCGGCGTGGCCCCCCAAAAGGGAGAGCCGACTTTGCCTGGGGCGGCTTCGGCTCAGCCTCAGCTTCAGCCTGTTTCCGGCGCTCAATCTCGCCTAGCCTGCGGGCTTCGGCCCGTCTTTCGTCAACCATCTGCTGGCTAACATGGTTAAAGCCGCCTCGGCGCCGAAAACACAGCTCGAGAATAGCATTCGCATCAATCAGGCGTCGAGGAAGGCCCTGCACCACAGGAAAAATTTCCATGGGATCAGCCGTGCGGATCTGCGTTTCACCAGTGCGGAAAATAGTCATTGCAATACGGAAAAAGGTCTTGGAGCCCTCGCAAAAGAAGACATCCCAGACACGCAGGGTTGTCTCGATGGGCAAAACGCCAATAAAGCAATTCATAAACCACGAAGTCATGAACAACGTGATGGGCGGTAGCCGGTCACCCAAAACACTGTTAGGGTCCCGCTTCTTGGGACGCGCCTTGCGGGCGGCACGTGCGCGCTCAACAACCACTGCTGCTGCAGGACGCATAATGTCGTCTTCCGGCTCGGCAGCCAGTTTGTGAAAGAGATCAGGAATCGTTTCACACAGGCACGACATCATAACAGCTAAATCCACTTTGGACCCTTCGAGGCTTGTTTCATGGGTTCCAGGAAGATAGAAACGTGTAATGACATTCAAAAGCCAAAAGCAATGCTCCTCTGAGTCGATAAACAGCAGAAGCAACCCAGCCAGGAAATTGAGGCTTTGGCAGTAGCCAATAGCCGGATTATGGACAGCAAATGCCAGCAGCACGCGTCGTAGCGCTGAGATTATGGGCGTTTCGACATTAGAGTTGGCAGCCTTGTCACCCACCATGTGCTTCTGGATCTCGGCCGTGTTGCTCAGCGCAGAGATGCCATTAGGCCGGAATTTGATGTTGTCGGGGAAGGTGCGGTGCAAATCACGCTCAATAGCCTCCGCGTCAATGTCCTTGGCCTTTTGCTTGAGGAGCTGATCGTAGAGACCCGAGTACTTGGCCATGATAGCAGGCCCGCCTGCATAATAGAACCAGGCTGCACCACGCCACTCGGGCGGAATGCCCTTGCGCACAAAGCGCTTGGTCTTGGCATTTCGAGCGGGAAAGCGTGTAGGATTTTCCGTCATGAGCCCATTTTCCTTCATATAGGCATTCCACTTTTTGCGGCGCCGGGCCAGATATTGTGTGTAATCTTCGTTCCATTTATCATAAGCTTCTCGTGTGATATACTGGTTTTCCTTGCGGAAACCGTAGCGATCGCGAGCAAGAGGGTCTTCGGGCTTGACTTGGGCTGGAGCCGGTTGCAAATCAGGAGGTGGTGGCGTAGGTGCACGAGACAGAGGAGCGTTAATAGTTGGAGTTTTGCTCAGCAGCGTTGGAGAGCGGAGAGGTGTTTTCAGGTCCGACGAAGTCTTGGTGTTTTTGGCTGGAGCATTGAGGACAATACCAAGGGATTTCCCCGAGTCCCGGAGTTCGGGATTTTTAGGCAGGGAAGCCGACATCATAACCATATTGGGTGGGACAGATGAAGATCTTGGGCGAGGACGACGAGGACCGGGTGCTCTCTCAGGCATAAGGGAGTTACCATCAGTGTTCTTGCTGTTGTCATTGGGAGAAGAAGCAGAAGTAGGGGATGTTGTAGATGCCGCAGCAGTAGTGGCAATAGATATCATAGGCTGCCGTTGCTCACCCAAGCTGATGATTTGGTGGGGTGTGGGTTCCAGAGGAGTTATGTTGCGGCCACCAGAACGACGCTCGTTGGCTTGATGCTGGGAGCTAGGGCGAATGGAAGAAACATCCGAGCCAGAATTTGCCCGGGTATGGCGATTATCGTGAGAAAAGGGTTCGCCATTCAAGGTGGATTGATTGCTAGAGTCGAGGCTAGCGGGTGGAGCATCGTAATAACGCAGATCGCGGTCATCATGATGGCTATTTCTAGCATGACGAGTGGTGCCATAAGTCCTAAAGTTGATATAGTTGTTGTGATCGTGGATAGTGTTGGAGGCTTTTCTTGAGCTAGCAGTGGAGTTTGGGTCACCGGTCTTGTCCTTTCTCTTGCCATGAACCTGTTCGCCATGACCGTAATCGTCCTGGTCCTCGTTGACTCCTTCAATGTCCGAGTCGGCGAAGCCCTGGTAGTACATGCCCATGACATCGTCGACAATGGAATCATCCCGAGTGTCATCATCGTAGAGTGAGCTCACAGGGGTACCCTTAGTACGAATGCTACTTTGCTCAGTACGGGAGGTTATTTGGGTTGAAGAAGCCTGCGAGCGGAACGAGGAGCGAGAAGCTTCTTTAGCCATCCAGGGCTGTGGCATCACGGGCGATCTGGTGGAAAAGTTTGGAATTCCAGGGCCGGCAGTGCTGTTGTTATTGCCAAAGCCGCTACCAGAGCTGGCTATTGTAGGGCGGGATCGAGCAGCACGAGGGTCGTAATATTCAACGGCCGAAGCAGACGACATAGCTGACGAGTTCGAAGCGGCGCGCGGGCGGGGCCACATTTTGCGAGACGTAGCCAGAGATGGAGACGAGGGAGAGCCTTCAGAAGGGGCGTGGAGAGAGGGAGGAGAAGCAAGGGTCGAGGTTTTGGAAGGAGCAGTTGTGATAGGCGTGGCCAGTGTTGGTGAGAGTAGGGGCGGTGTTATTGGAGTTGCTGTGGCCAGACTGGAGGCGGAAGTGATAGTAGTCGCCGATGCCGGGTTTGATGACGATGGCGATATGCTGGAATCAGGCCAGGCAAGCGTAGGTCCACCGCGAGGAGAGGAGGCTTCGGGTGTTGCAGATCGAATACTGTATTTACGAGGGCGCGAGAAGTTTTCAATCAAAGCGGAGGGCGATTGGGCAGGACTATTAGACGATGGAAACGAAGACTGGTGAGGGGCTTTCTGTTGGTGGTGGTGGTGGTGGTGGTGGTGCTGCTGCTGCTGCTGCTGCTGCTGAAAATTGGGAAACGGACTATGGCCAGGAGTTGTTGGCGAGGGATATGAAGATATGTTCGAAGCTGGGGAAGAAGCAGCATCGCCGTACTGGTAATTATTATGGATGTGCTTAAGGGTTAGCGGTGGTAGTTTGGCAGCAGAGGCAGTGGTGGTGATAGTAACAGGAGCGCTGGTAACGACGCCATTTGCAGCAGGAGTTGGAGTTGCAAGTGCAGTTACAGTGGTGAGGGTAGGTTTTGCAGTCGTTGTAGTGGCAGTGGATGTAGCAGAAGCAGAGACACCTACTGCACCAGCAGCAGCAATAGAAGAAGAGGAAGACAGTGATGATGAGAAAGAAGATGCACCATGGGGACTTGCGCTGACATTACTGCTGCTAGAGCCAGAAACTGCAGTGTCAAAGTGGGCGAGTGTGTTTGTTTGTTTGAACTCTGGTTCTGCCCCTGGCTGTCTGATTCTTGTTCTTGTTCTTGTTCTTGGCCTTGGCCTTGGCTCTGACTGCCCTGGCCCTGATTCCAATCCTGATCCTGATAACCCCAACCCCAACAGGGATGTGGCTGCTGTTGTTGTCTCAATTATCATCTCAGCCAAATTAGAAGCGGATAAAGGGCCCACAGAATGCATGGAATGCACAGAGTGAGGCCTGGGGTTGACAGAGACAGAGACAGAGACAGAGGCAGAAGCAGGAACAGATTGTGTGGGAGCCTGAATCTGAGTCTGTGCCTGTGCTTCAGAATCCAAGGGTGGTGAGGTCGCTTGGCTATGACCACCATGAGCCCATCGAGGCATCATATTTCCTCTGGGATTGACGGGTGTAGGCGCATGCGGAGGCGGGGGGGGGGACCGGTTGTGGTTGGGAAATAGTGCATGATCGTCAAACAAAGGAGTTTGGTGTTGGTGTTGCTGGTGTTGGTGTTGCTGGTGTTGGTGTGGGTTTGGACTTGGATTTGAATTTGGATGTGGATGTTGGTAGTGGTTTCTATTATGCTGTTGATTATGCTTTTGCGGCTGCTGTTGCTGCTGTGGTGGTGGCGACGGCATTTCCCCATAAGGCCATTTGCGATCCAGATTGCCATTACTATGATTACCAGCTACTGCTCTCCGGCTGTTGTCGTCGGATACTCTAGGCCCAGTCTGAGTCTTAGCCCGATTTGGACTTGGACTTGAACTTGGACTTGGATTCGGATTTAGGTTTAGATTAGGCCCTGGGTTTATATTTTGTCGGTGCGGGTGCTGCTGCTGTTGTTGTTGTTGTTGTTGTTGACGAGGATAATGTCCAAACTCACGGCCTTGCCGATATCGTTGGTGGGTGGACATTTCTCTTCCTGTGAAGGATAAGAAAAGGGGATAGGAGAAAAAGATGAAGGATGATCAGGAAGAAGCGGAGGATCGAGGAAAACGGCTAGAAACACAGACAAAGCAAGCGCAAAACCGCAAGCCTCAGTCGGACAAGAGCTGTCTTTTTTTTTTTTTTTGTTGCTATTCTGCCAACTAGAGAGAGAAAGCTGCCGCACTACTTGTTGCGGACAAGAGCCGCCAGGGACGACAATGGAAAAGGCCGGCAAAGAGTGTTGAATTGAGGAGGCGGTTTTGTTCAGGTCATGGCCAGGCCAAGGCAATGCGAACAGAGAGCAGCCGATGAAGCCATGTAACAAGGGCGAAAGAAGGGGGAAGGGAGAGAAAGAAAAGATCGAGGAGAAGGAGAAGGAGGAGGAGGAGGTCCTATGTGTGCATAGTTATTTGTAGTTGGTGGTTGGTGGTTGGTGGTTGGTGATTATGTATGAGTTGTGTGTATTTTGTGCTATGTGTTGGGTTGATTGGCTTGGCCAGAACAGGACAGGCAGGACAAAGGAGCACAAACAAGGACGCAGGGAAAATAAAGCGTAAAGTGGACAGAGAGGGCAAAGCTGCCAAATAACGCAGAGCAAGAAAAAGAAGAAGCAATGAAGAATGCACGCGGCCAAGATCTTCAGTCTCGGGGATTCTATATATTAAGGGCTCTATGGACACAGGAGCAAGAAGGCTACGAATTTTTCACCGAAGTACAGCCCAAGGGGCAGCAACTACCAGGACTGAGCAGTGGGTAGTTACCAAAAGGAAGAAAAAAAAGCATATAATTAAGAAAACTCAGTACGCAAGGATCAACACGGCATGCACCCACACACCACCCACCCACACACACACACACTTACCGCCAAGAAGGAAGAGGAAGAGGTGGAGAGGAGGGAAAATGAACGAAAAGAAAAGCAAAGGAAAAGAACAAGAAATAAATTAAATTAAAATACAGAGATAGCAGACAGACACCTCGGCCCTGGAAATAAAGCAGCAGAAAAGAAAAGAAAAAAATATCGCAGCCGAGAATAGAACTCGGGCAACTACCCCAACTTACAAGGCCCTATTCGCCCTCCCGCAATTCAGGCGGCAGTTGCAACATTGGGCTAACAGCAAATGTCAAATTTTGCACTCTGCTCTGTGCAGGCCATCCTGCTATCTCCAACGCTTCGAACCCTGTATGCGTGCTCTCCCAAGAAACCACGGAGCGAAAGGCCAAGACAGCTCGACGAGACAATGAGACGTACGTACTGCCAACCGCGAACTGGGAACCAACCAACGGCCTCCGCTAACTCATAAAAACAAAGCACAACAGCAATCAAGGGAGAGGGTCCGGCCACACATGCACACCTACACCTGCATCTGCATCTGCGCCCACAACTCTACAAACATATATTAGCACAGCTCAGCGCCAACCAGCTGCCCGACACGTCGCTACAAGCACCCACCTACGTATCTACATCTGCCTACGGCAAGACCCCATCCTCCGCGTTCTCCTCTGCGTCCTCTCCTCTCCCAATATACAGCGCAGTAAATGCCGTCATAAACAAGCCACGACAGCCAATAAACAAACAAAGACAGCAAAAAATAAAACCAGCGCCCCGTTGCACACATGCAGTGTCACGTTCTCATTCTCGGTTTTCATCTTGCCTTGTCGCCCTGCATTTTACACCCTGAAAATCACAGCACGCTCTCTCTGTGCCGTGCCACTTGCCTGCTGCCCACTGCCTTGTGCTGGCCTGTGCTGGCCTGTTTACCTCCGCCCTCTCCTCATACTAATCTCCCACTCCCTTTCCTTGCTTAACTAGCTCAAACATAGAAACCCCTCCCCTCTCCCTGGACGGACCCCCTTCCCTTCTTCTCAGCCTATACCCCTACCCTGTCTTAATCTAAATTCGACCTTTTTTCTTTTGCTTCTTGGCTTCTCTTCTCTGTTCCTATGAAATCCACGGTCGGCTGTTGATACCGTCAGCACGCTGGGTCTGCGTCCTGTCTCTCATTGTCCTCTTCGTCCGTCGCTCTTGCTTTTTGAGCCCTGTGCTGGACCGCCAGTCCTCTTTCTTTCCCTCTCCCCGATTCTTCTCTCTTCTCTTCGTTTTCCATGTCCCTTCCCCTTCTTCCCCCTTCCCAGCTGAATGGTAGAAAGAGCACTTCTCCCATCCCTTCGTACCCTAAACAGCCCCCTTCTCGCCCCTCCCTTGTCTCCCGCCTTCCGCCTCTCCATGGTGCATATGCGTTTTTACTTTACAACCCAGCTCGCTAAACCTCTGCTGGGTTCTTTACCTGTCTCTCACCACGCCCGTGGCTTGGACACATGGGCAGGCAAGTGGACACAAAACCTGCATCAGGCCCATTTCTGTAGAAACCATCAACGCCTCGCCACAGCGCGCAGTATTACACAGTCAGCAGTTCCGCCCTGCCTGGGGCTAGGCTACGAGCAGCATAAGGTTGACCCTTGGCTGTTTTGTGCCGTCCCTGCTCTCTCTCCTCCTCGTCCTCGTCCTCGTCCTGCCCCCCAGCTGAACCTCAGACTTCAGCAAGTGTCTTTATATTCAAGCACACAGTTACACTGCGCGCTATCCCTATGCCCATGCTTCCAGTGTGCAAATTACGCGCTACTAGACCTAAGACATTGGTGGCAAAACATCGCATGCTATCGAAGACAACTTGCAGCTTCAAAACACGCACTATGGCTTGGGCGCTAACTGGGAAACATGATGTGCTAGCTGCTACTAGCGTCCATCGTTCCTTTTTGTCTTCTCCCAGCACAAGGGTCTGTCTACACGCAGACCCTAGGGTCATGTCACGGGCTAGCTATCACTGCAGCCTAGGGTCTGGCCAGTCAAGGGTTGGTGACCGTGAACGTAACCCTTGTTTCAACTCCCACACAGTATGAATGCTGTCTGAGGCATTATTTTCTCACGGTAAGGTCGAAGGTATCCGTAGCGTATCTCGGCCTGCAGAGTTGGCCTGCGGAGGAACCTGATGGGAACCCTGCCACTGGGCTGGGGCTGCTAGGTGCACAGTATGAAGCACGGCCGCAACTTCGCCAACTCTAAATCCGGTCGAAACATGTGCATTCGTTCAGCTTACACGATTGCTAAGCGCTCACAACAACCGAGCTTTGATACTGCGTCTTTTGCCTCACATATCCCAAATCTCAAGCCTAGGCCACGGCCTTGCTCTGCACGAACAAACGTCTCCAGCCCACTTGGCTGCCGGCGTGGTGTAGGCAAGGAAAAACAAAGACCTCGGGCATTGTGGTTGGCCGTTGGCCACTGACCGTCGTCGGTTCACTGTGCATAGCTATAGCCAGCTGGCTGGCTGCTTGGAATCAGCGGAACGAGCGGTCTCTGTTGCTAAAGAGTGCTGACAAGGAGGCGGTTCTATAGTGAGGGCGACGTAGGATAGGTAGGGTAGTAGTCTGTTATTCGCTCTCTCTCTTGTGCTCGCGCTTTCTCCCTTTCTCTACCAGGCCGTTCTTGGCAGGCGTCTTCCTTTGCACAGTTCCGTCAACTCATTTAACTGGCTGCATATTTGGGGAAAGGCTTGCGCTCTTATGTTGGCCTCTTGCCTTTCCCCTTCCCCTCCGCTTCCCTCTTTTCATCTTCTTGCCAGCTTCAAGGAAAACGACCGAGCTATCATCTGAGCCAGCTCTGTCGCCAAGCTATTTTTTCTTTGCCATCCCTATTTCTCTTTGCACACGTCCGTCCCTTTTTTCTTTTCTCCCCAGAAATAGCTGCCGTACGCCGAACGAGAGATATTTGAACCCTCTGCGCCACTCAACTAGCAATGCCTTCCACGCGCAAGAGAAAACAGGACGATGCAGGCGAGGAGGAGGACGACGAGGAGCTTCTGTCGCTTCCCGAAGACGTCTCCGACGAAGAGGAGGAGGACGATGAGTAAGTCGTCATATTTGCGCCATCCAATGCCTTCGGCGAGACGTTCAATTGCTGTTTTTCTCCCCGCTATGTGCTTGCACACTTCCACCATCCACCGCTCTTTGCTGCTTGTCGCCTGAGATGCGGGCGCTGCCATCTTACTGGCGCCTTGCAAGTTCTGCCTGGGCCAGTGGTCGGGAGAGCATTCTTAGTCTCGATTGCGTCAACGCTAGCCCCAGCTCCAATCTTGATTCTGATCTTGACTTGGGGCCAGACCATACCCCAATTTTTGCAGGAGACCCAGTGGTCAGGAGTTGGCGGATCTCCAAGTCGCCCGATGGTTTCAATTGCGCCTGCAACGCACTAGGGGAACCAGTTAAAGGAGCTGTGACTTGGGGAATCGCCACCCCAAGCTCGATTAGGTGGCGTGATTTGAGGTTGGGACGCAATGCGACCCGCGACCCGCGACCCGCGACCCGCAGCGCTGGACAGAGCCTAAATGTCACGTGCTGTGGCATTTACCGCTTTACACCTGAATCCGGCGACAAGACGGCCAAGTTCATGAGTGTGAGGGGCTAGCTAAGGCGTTGTTACACAGGAAATGACGTCGAAGGGCTGGGTAGCTAGCCGCAGCCATGGAGTTGACAGTCGAAAAACGAGACTAAACTAACTATACCCTGCTAGTTTTAACGAAGACGAGGACGATGCTTCTGATGAAGATGAAGACGAGGAGGATGAAGAGAATGATGACGACGGCGACGAGGAAACAGGCGACGAGAAGGACGACAACCAGAGTGATGGTGTTGCTAAGCAGACTAAAGGTAGGTCCAGTTCCAGTGCGGGGCAAGGGGCTTCTTTCTGTTCCTCTGCGCACCCTCTGCCCTGCCCTCTGCCACCCATGGCACCCCCCCCCCTCTGTGTTTGCACCAATGCTAATCCGAATCAATCGACCCAGAAGACGATCCCCCGGTAAAGAAGCGGAAGATTGCAGCTGCCGACGAGGACAAGGTCAGCCAGGAGGCTGAGGATGCCCACGAAGATGGCGACGAGAAGAATGATGGCGAGTGCGAGGAGAAAGACGATGCGCAGGGCGACGTGGGCGCTAATGATGCCGAGGGCAAGGCCGCCGTCACAGTCGAGCACGAAAAAGACAGCAAGGCGGCCGAGAACAAACAGCCTGCTGTGGAGGAAGTCCTTGGCTCTGATCAGGAATGATATGACGTCGCTTTGCTAGTGGACCTGCGACCTGAAGTTAGTTGTGCGTGAATCATATCAGTCATAAAGCCGCCCACTTGGAAGCTTTGGTGCTCTATCATAGTTTGTCTCAGCTAATAGGACGTATGCCTGACCTGCGACTCCTCCGGAAAAAGCTTCTGAATCGAGACTCGCGGAACCATTGAAAGCACGGTGATAGTCCAAAACAGCACCAGCAAGGGGGCTATTGTGTCGACAACAGCTACGCCGGCGCATGAATACATCGTAGATTACAAACCAGCTCGTCCATCCACTTTATGCAAAAGTGCCGTTATTGTCGTATGGCTGCTGAGCCCAAGTATCATCCGGAGTAAGGCGATTGCAGACACCGAGCGATAATAATAGAAGGAGAAAAAAAACAAAACTAAAACTAAAACTAAAGCTTTGTTCGGCTCGAGGATCAAAGCCGGCAGGCAGGCGGATATACGAAATGAGCGAGTGGACACCAACAAAGGCGAATTGCTGTGCTGCTCGACGGAGCCCCGGGGAATAGCATGCCAGCATCCTGATACACAGCATAGCAATAGAGGGCTAAGCTTCACGCTGGCTTGTCTCGTCCCAACAAGAGGCGGCTAGGGCCAAATCGATAGATAACATGTTTACGCTCGAAAACATCTGAGCATCTTTGCTAGCTTGGCTTAGCTTGGCTTAGCTTGGCACTAAACTTGGCACTCAAAATTTGGGGATCTTTTTTACGGCTCGGCTCTAGTCCCGCTGCCAGAAAAGCTTGGCTCTGGTAATAATGCTTCCAAAAGTCTTGGCATACTGTTTTCTGGTCCCTTTTCTTTGCCTTCGATCTAGGCCGGGCCAGCTTCCTGACTCCGAGGGACTGCTAGGCAGGCAGACCCCTTGAAGAGAAGACAAGAGAAGAGAAATGGGCAAAGCGAGAAGGAAGAGATGAAGAGAAACAGAGAGGGGATGGACTGGTGGGAGAATAGTTGCATCTGGCCCCGTAGAGTTTGAAGCACAGCAGCGAACATTCACAGACGAGTCCGTCATGCCTACATTTGTGCCACCCCCCCCCCCCCCCCC
>NETT01000607.1:0-11707 GCA_003449175.1 Ceratocystis smalleyi
TTTTTTTTTTTTTTTTTTGTCTGTGGATCTCCCGCTCTGAGACATCAACAGGGGGTTCCGGCATCTGTGACAGATATGAGACGGGGCCAGACTTTTCTTCGTTAGCAGTCTTTATCTTGATTGGGTATAGTCTAGCTAGGGAAGGGGAAAGGGAAGAAACCAGGCATTTTGGTGATATTGTTGAGGCCTTTTTTCTTTTTCTTTTCTTTCCTTCTGCTTGTAATTTCCTGGCACTCTAAGCAGCGTAGTCAAGGCCTTTTGTCTCATGATTTTCTTCTACAGGAACCAGGGATATCAACAGCAGCCAAGCACCTTGGTAAACCCGCAACACATACTACCAGAGAAGACAGCAGAGGGCACACGCCCATTTTCTCTTAACAACAAACCCCCAAAGAATACAGGGAGGGAAGGGTCAGTCTTGGAAAGTCAAGTGACAAGAGCACTTTGCAATTGTTGCTGGCAGCGCAAAAAAAAAAAAACAAAAAAAACCCTGGGCCTACAACACGACCAGGGGTCCAGGGTCTTTGCTCTTCCGTCTGTGCTGTTGCATCCTGTTGTTCGTTCCCCTTCTTGTTCAAGCATCTTCTCTTCTGCTCTTGTGCCTTTACAACTCGGGCAAAGCTTCAAATGAGGCCGCCAGCGGCAGTCCCAGCAGCTTCTTCCGAGCAGAAGCGGTTGTGCACTCCTAGAGACAGGGAAAGAGGGGAGGGAGCGGCCACAGCAAGATTTGCTCTTATCCTTGTCGGGCCCATGTGCGCCTTATTGTCTGTTGCCTGTTGCCTGTTGCCCGTTTCTGATTAGTGGGTGACGTGGACAGGTAGGTAGGTGGTCAGGACAGTCCTGGGAGCAAGAAAAACAAAAGATGCCACAAAAGTACGGTTGAGAAAGAGAGCAGAGCCGCGGCCAACTCATCATGTGTTGCGCCGTGCTATAGGCAGACAGGTGGCTGGCTAGGCAGACTCTGGGCTCTGATAAAACGTTTCTGTTATACTAATGCGTTGCTTTCCTTTTTTCACTATTGTCTTTCAAGGGGCGTGAATCTCCAGTGGAACGGTGGTGGGCTCTTTAGAGACTTATAGCATATAGCATGGAAATGGACAGTGCTTTTAGAGAGGGGGAGGGGGAGGAGAGAAGGAGGGAAAAGAGCTTCTCAGGACTTCTGGCGTGTGATTTGCTCAACTGGACAAGACAAAAGGGGCTAACGGACTCAATGGCACCGTGATTTGATTTGCGCGAGTGGACAGAGAGACTTGGACAATGCACCAGACTTTCTGATACCATAGACCCGGCAATACAGGGTTCGTACTGTCGTATGTAGCAGTAGCAGTAGCAGCAGCAGCAGCAGCAGTAGTAGTAGGAACATGAGAAGGATACGGCGATAACAAGCGCAGTATCCTCTCGCTCATTTTCTGCTCCTCTCCTCTCCTATTTTCCTTGCCTTACTTGCTGATGGGCCTTTGTGCCTTTGGCCTTCCTCGCCGCTAAGGCTTCCCCTGGCAGGTCTGAGCTCATTGGCGAAAGACGCCTCTGATGCAGGGAGGCTGTTGATTGTTGATGTTTACGACGGGGCTACGCATAAACAAGAAAACAAATACATGCCCAATGCTGCCAATCACAATGGGCAGTAGGCACTTTGGCGAGGCAGCCGTTACCACCACAACCTCGGTCTTGACGTGCGCAGTCGCTACTAAAGCAGGACGGCATGCGAGGCCTTGGTAGATGCATACGCAGTGTATATTTCTCTCCCTACGCGTGACGTCTATATGCACCCGTCAGATCGTCTATCTGTCGTTGTTCAACTGAGCCAGCAAGCTCTAGGTCTAGGTCTAAGTCTAAGTGTAATGTAACCACGACGGTTGGCGTCTGCACCCGCTGCTTATCTTGCCAGGCCTGGACTTATACCTGGGCTTGTAGCGATATGTGCATCACTCTGTAGATTATTTTTGTCTCTCTTTTTTTTTCTTGTCTTATTCCCTCTCTGCCTAGCCTGGTGTAGACAATGGACAAAGCTTCAACCCTTGAATATGGACAAACAAAGGGTGGCGAGGTTCCGACTCTATGCCTGAGACAGGCTAGGCGGACAAATCTAGGCCAGAGACAGGAGCAGCGGCTAGGCAATCTGCGGATTGTTGTTTTTATTTTTACCTTCTCTCCTAAATTACCACAGCCTAGTCTCCCTTTGGGTACCATTTAGTAAGTGACTGAGGGAAAAATCGCTCCCTAAGAAAAGAAAAAAACGAGACTAAAAAATAAGACTTTTGATACAACGCAGGTACAGAGGTAAAAGCAAGCCCTATTTGGGCCGCTTGGCTTTTCTAGTGCTGTTCTCCGGGGGCTCGGTTAAAAAAGAAGCCAGGGCGGTGTCTTCTATGGGGCTTCTAGCACAACTGTATTCTCCTTTTTGGGACACCCAGTTGACTGGCAGAGGAAGGGTAGGCAGAGCCGGGACTGGGACTGGGATTGGGATTGGCCTTGGTGCTGGGTGGTGGTGGGGTGCAGCCAGCAAGTCAGCAAGCAAGCAGCCAGCAGCAGCAGCAACAAAGACATGCTACTTGGAGAAAAGCAATCAGGTTGCTCAATATCTGGTTTCCCCTATATCTGCACGTCCGTACCTTCGCTCATCCTTACATCCCAATGTTGGTATGCCCGCACGCCCATCCAACTTGCCATGGACCCGGCCAGCCAAAGTACCGGCCCATTGATGATTGCACGCCTGCCCAGCCTGCGAACTTTTGTGTGCACGTAAGCACACAAAGGGACAACCCTGCTCTCTTGCCGCTGGCCTAGCCCGTTCTCTGTCTTTTGCGTGCTGTCTGGCGGCGGCCGTGGTCACGCCAGCCGAAAGGGCCCCAGACACCCACGGAGCAGGTTTGTCGTGACACGACAGTCAGGAGCTGTCGCCATATCTTTTCATTCCCCCTTTAAAACAATGGGAGTCGGATAGACTCACAATGCGCTGCACACGTTGGACTGACACTGCCGAGCCGCTGTCCCTCACTGCTGTCTTTCTCCATTGTGCGTGGCCGGCGTGCATGTGCAAACAAACACACGTAGAAATAAAGATGCCAGAACCCATGTGCAAGAAGGCGCCTGCCGCATTGTGCGTCAGCCTATAGCAGCCAGCTGTGTGTTTATGCTTGGCTGCGTAGCTGGTGCCAAGCAGCGCTGGTCTGGGGATTGCCAGCCAGCAAAATAAGAAGAGAGTAGAGCAATGGCATGGGCGCCTCGTATCTTGGTCTCAGGCCCAGGCCCAAGGCCGGAAGTGGACATGGACAAGCCGCTTGTCGAGATAGAGGCTGCTCTCCTTGGCCTGGGCGAATAAGATTGGGGTTTCCTTTCTTGTAATCCCAAAAAAAGGTTTAACGCCCAGACATTCTTCGTGCCTCTTCATTTGGTGGCATAGCGCTTGTGATCGCCTGGCACGTCTTTAACCTTCTTTTATTGTGGCGGGGGGGGTTTTTTTTTTTTCCTTTCCTTTCCTTTCTCTTCCTGGGCTTTGCCAGCACATTCTGCCCCCCCGGTCCTCCTGACCCCGCCACAGGTGTCTATACGACTCCCACCCCCATCTCATATCAAGCCAATTACATCCTGGCTCCTGTATTTCATGCCGATGTGCTACCTGGCTGACGACAGGGTCTCCGCCTGGATTTGGCCGCCCCAAAACCAAAGGTTCGTTGTCTAGAGGCAGGAAACTGAAAAGGGAAGCGTGCTGTCTTTATTTGCTTTGCTAGTCGAGCCCTAGCAAGCGCTTGGCTGTAGTGTCGTGGTCCGCTGGCTTTTTGTCTTCTCGCTTTTAGCTTCCTAATGCCGGCTTTGCTGCCTTGACTGCCACACCAAAGGACCATTAGACTTGGACTTACACCAGGGCCAGGACCCATAATGTCAGTGTGGTCAGTGTGTAGGCATGTGTGCTTGCTTCGCTAGCGTGTCTCGTCTTTGCGTGTCCTGATAGTCAACCTAATCCAGGGCGTGGGCTGGCCACGGGGAGCAGCAGCAGAGCCCCCCTCCTGTCGGCGTGCTGGATATAGCGGCCTCGAACCGCGAGCCTTGATTTGTCGACATCTTGTCTTGATTGCCTGGGTCTGGCTGAAGAAGTTGGGCTGGTAGACGCATTCTTGCCTCTTGCCCACTGCACAGCTTGTGCTTGTGCTTGTGCTTGTTCTGTTTCCTCTTTTCCAAGCCTGGGCCTGTTCGCAGGTCTTGCCCAAGTATGGGGGGGGGGGGCATCCTTATCCCTGGGCCTGAGACCTACACGGTAGTAGGAGGGTCCTCTTTGCCCCTCGAAGTTGCGTTTTCTTTCTTTTTATAATCCGGGTTTTATTTCTTTTTCTATTTTTTAATTTAATTCGGGTTTATTCTTTTTGCTAGCCTCCTTGCCTTTCCGCTCTGCCTTGGGTTATTCATATTCGGGTGATGCTGTTTCCCCTCCCTCTGCAGCATGTACTCACTGGCATCTTCTGTGGCGTTTTTTTCCTCGCCATCGTACATCCAGGCGGGCATCAACTCACGTCATGGTGACACTGAGGCCATCTGGCTTGAAGACTCCCGGGGTTGGCTTGTCTGGCCTCTTGGAGGTTATGGCCTGGCTGTGGCAACCCCGCCTCCAGTTCCGAGGTCTGAACGGTGTGGCTTGCTCCAACCCAACCAACCCAATCTCCATTCGATTGCGATAGATCGCCAGCATGCAGCCTGTGTCATTTGCATTTATTGGTATTTTATGTCCGTTTCAGCCGTTCTGCTTCTCGTGTTTCCTCTTGCTTGTCTGGCGGGCGTGGCTGCTGGAAAACTCAGGACCCTCCCTACCTTGCAGCGTTAGGGTTTATCTGCATCAGGGCCAAGGCCACGACAGACCCTAAAGAAAAAGAAAAGAAAGAAAAAAAAAAAAAAAAAAAAAAAAGACTCCTCCAACAAGACACAGTTCATACCATCACCATCCTCACAGCATGGAAGCCAGCTCTAGCCATGCTCTGCTTCTGCAGTGCAGGCCTTGCATTGCACAAAACATGCTGCCTGCCTGTTCTTCTGTAGTACAGGTGCTGGTTGACTTGCTGCTGCTGCTGCTGCTGCTGGCACAATCTGCTCTATCGCCGCTTGTGGCTTGCTTAGTGCCTCCCGCTGCTCGTCTGCCGCGAGTCTGTACCGCATGGGAACATTGCTGCTAGCCGGGGCCGGACAAGGCCTGATAGACGCACAGGACACAGGCCAGTAAAATGCAAAGCAGGCACCCTTCCGATGCCTGTTCGTGGTGTCCATGGTGTTCGTGGTGTCCATGGTGTTCGTCGTGTCCATGGTGTTCGTCGTGTCCATGGATGGTGTTCGTGATGCCCGTGTATCAGCAGCGGCCGACCTTTTAGCGCCGCGCAGCACTGTTGCCACCCATATTGCCAGATTTCTTGTTTCCACCCTCAATTTCCAACTCCCTTCTTTTTCTTCTTTTCTTCTGCCCGCTCCCGCTTCCATCATTTTCGTTTGTCGGCCACCAACACCAACCCTGCGGACACGCACACCGGTGTCCTACCTTCTATTGACCTATCCCATTGTTCGCGGCACTGCGCTATCCAGGGCAATCGCTGTTGCAGCATTGGGGCTTGGCTAGCCCTACATTTATTCGAAAACAAGAACACCAAATAAGAGATATACGGGCCCCAGAGGCGCGAGCCCTGGAGCTAGCGGTCAACAGAAGTGCCACAGACATTGAGCTCTTTTTTGGCTGGCTTTGCTATTTTTTCCTGCCCTTATGGCCTTGGCCGTGGTCTTTGACTCGTCCGTTTTCTTCTTTTCCCACCAATCGCCCACAATAGCTCTACATCGGGCAGGCCTTGTCGACAATACGACTCCAGGCGTACGTGCGCTGCTTTCCGAGGCTACCTTGTAGATGGCCAGGCCAGGGGTGGGAGAGCAGTTTGGGCACGAGGAGTTGCAAGTGCAAAATGGAGGAGAAGAGGAGGAGTGGAGGAGTGGAGGAGGTGGAGGAGGAGGAAGGGGGCCCTTGTTCATCTTGCTCACCTTTTTTCTGGTCTTTTTTCTCCCGCTTCACAATACCTTCCTTGGTCGACTGTGCGAACCCGTCGTGCTTGTTTTGCTTCCTTTTCTCCATCTTGCTACTTGTTTTCTTCCCTGCTGGCCGGTCCCTTTTTAGCCACGGGGATGGATGGTGCTGTAATGTGCTGCGTTGCGCTATCCTGTGCTGTGGTGTGCTGTGGTGTGCTGTGCTGTGTTGTGTGCTAGGCTATGCTGTGCGGTGTCTGTCTGGCCTGAAGACCTCCAGACGTTGATCGCGGATAGTCTGGGGCGTATGCTTGTTATTTGCCGTCTCCTTGTCTCGGGGCAGGTTCTGCCTCTTCGACACGCCGTTTATCCCCAGGCCCTCTTCATCAACACTGTATCGCGGCTTCCCCCAGTCTTGCACCGTCGTCCCGCCCGCCTGCTCTCCTTTCCTTTCACATGTCCATCCCAATCCAAACCTGCTAGCAAACCAGGTCTCGCCTGGGACCACTGCCTGCTATTCTTTGTCATCATGGCCTCGCCGGCTGGCACATGGTCCGATATCCCCTCTCCCCTCTGTCTTCCCCCTCCCCTCTGTCTCCCCTCTCCCCTCTCCCCTTCCTCCATCCATCTATCTTCATCTACGGCTGCGGCGCTTGTCCATCGTGTTCCTCGCTCTCTCTCTTGCCACGCTAAATCGGCTCATACGGCCTGCCCTGGCCCCTCTAAACCCGCCAATGTTGCTATTTATTTCTACTTTTATCTCTACATTTATCTTCCTGCTCTGAACTTATGTCCAGAAGGAGAAGCATCACTTGGCATTCTAAAAAGCTTCCTTCACTTTCTCTGGCTCTATTTTCTTGTCTCCCCTGTTCCTCTTTTTCCACTCCGTCCCTGGCTGGGTAACCCTGCCACATGAAGCCTATAATACACCCACCCATCCTATAATAGCAGACTTGGTCCGTCCACAGACAACATAGGCACAGACCTTACCCTTCTACGCTTCACACCCAAAGCTGATGATTCCACCCCCGTCTTCTGGCTGCTTGGCCCTCTTTCACATACCCCCCCCTTCCGTCTTTGCCATGTTCTCTCTTCCATCTCTCCCATGCTCCTCAGGACTCTTTTTGCACCCCCTTCTGTCTCAAGTCGTCCTTGTCTTCCTTCTCGCCTCTAAGTCTCTTCTCTTTCTCTCTCTCTCTCTTTCTGCCCCCTCCCCTCCCCTCGCAAGAACCAATTATACATATACCCAAGAGCTGGCACCTCTTTTTTTTTCTCTCTCCCTCTGCCTTCTGAGTTTCCAGTTTGGAAGAATCAGTTTTGATTTAATTCACAGCGAAACGAATTGGAATTATACGACGCCCCCCCCATTCCCCTCTACGCTCTTTTCCATCGCTTTCTGCTCCGACTTCAACCTCTCTTCTTTTCATTCTTCTTTGTTATTTATTTTTGCTCCTTTCTGTTTTTACTTCATCTTTGCCCATTCCTGCTTCTCCCACGCCCAGCAGCAACCGCACTTGCTTCTTAGTCCCCGTTTGTGTTGTTTGATTCTTTTCTGTCTTCGCCTGTCTGTCACCTGCATCTTCCGTCGTCTCCAACTTCTAGACTTTAGACTCTCCCCGGCTTTTACCGGACACCACACCTGCTATCACCAACCTCGCCAGTGCAGTCAATAGCAGAGCTTTCTTTCTTCTCCCTCTTTGCTTAGGATACCAGCAGCAGCAGCAGCAGAAACAGCAGCGGCTGCAACAGCAACAACAAGCGGCAGCACCACAACAGCGGTAGCAACACAACAGCTAACCGCAACGTGCTGTGGTCTCATCTTCTTGGTAGTTTATACTAGCCGGAATTGCTCGGTTGGACACTCATAGTACACCAACACAATCTGTACGACCCTTCCTCTTGGCTTGGTCTCTTTTGCTCCCCCCCTTGTTTGTACTTGGCCAGCCCGACTTACACGCACCAATTTTATAGTCGTCATTCCCAAGACCCACCAGATCGGCTTTTGTCAAAATGAATACTAGCGAGTCACAGATGTAGGTTGTCTTGAAACCCCCCTTCTCGTCACATACACGCACACACACAGTTCACCGCAAAACTAACACCGCCCATAGTCAGCAGCAGTCTCAGTCTCACCTAGACGCTAGCAACTTTGCCTTCAGCACACCAGCACCTGTCAAGTACCGCCATGACGACCCTCCTCGCTCTACTCCTATGGTGACTATGACTCCCGGTGACATGACTGTCAAGGCCGAGACCACCGTGTCTCCTGGCATATGGCAGACTCCTGCCTCCGCTATTCGCCCTCGCCCTGCCACCATCCATGAAGGCTTCTCCTCCTGCTGCACGGGCGACGACCACAGATCGCTGCCTGCCTGGGACTCTTCTACCATGTCCCTCCAGCACACCCCCAGCGACACCCTGTACTCGTCCCGTCCTGTCTCCATGCACCAGGACTTCCTGAATCCCATGAATTCGGACTACAGTACGTTCAAGCCCCCTCCCCTCCTCCCCTCCCTCTCAAACCCCCCATTCCGTTTTTTCTCCAATGACATCCTCTAACACCATACATCCATCTAGGCTCTTGGGCGTCGCGCAAGTGCGACGAAGGCTTGGAGTTCTCTGATATGCAAATCGGCCAAGCGTACACAGCCGATGAGGCTATTCCCATTCTGGATCTGCGTTTCCAGAACCCACAAACAGAGGGTATGGATGGCACTATTGCTCCCAGACGCATGTCTGGCTCTTCTTTTACCATGTCAACGAATGGCACCCTGTCTGACATGCCTTCTTACGAAGACTTTTCCAGTGCTCTCTCCGAAGCTCCTTCCCTGAGCTCAGATTATCCCCCGCCTTCTAACCGGACCTCTCTTCTATCATCGTGCACCCAGCTTTCGCCCGTTGCGTCGCCGCGCATGTCTAGCCAGGCCGGCCGCACGGAACTAGTCCGCACCCAAAGCCGCGGTCATGCCTCGCCTTCGCCCCGCCCGAATGTGCGCTCTACGCCCTACAACATCGACGTCGGCCGTGCCAACAACAAGCGCTGGTCGACCGGCTCCTACGGAACCCAGCAGAACCGCAGCATTGGCCCCTATAGCATGTACCATGCTATGCCTACCACTCAGGACTCTTCTACCATGGGCGGTGGCATGCCTCTCGACTACAGCACCATGCCAGCTGCCCAGCAGAACCCCTACATGCTCACTGGCACGTCCTACCGTGATAGCATGCTTCTCCCTACCCAGCTGCCCTCGCAGATGCCGTCGCACACCTACTCCACCGACATGAACGCCCTGCACGTCCCGCCCCCCCTCATGTCACACGGCCTGTTCCGGATGCTGCAAAGCAACGCCGACCAATATGCCATGCCGGGCCATTATGGCGATCTCTCTGACCCTCCGGATCTGTACTCGGCTTTGAACGAGCAGCAGATCCCTCCCCCGCCCGAGGACATGAACCCTTCGGATCCCGACTTGGTTCCCCACGAGCAGGAGCTGCGCTTTGAGGGTGACCTGTATACCCCCCGCTGGGTCCGTGGCCACGGTAACAAGCGTGAGGGCTGGTGCGGCATTTGCAAGCCTGGCCGCTGGCTTGTACTCAAGAACTCAGCATACTGGTACGACAAGTCGTTCACGCACGGCATTAGTGCCACCACTGGTAGCCCATTCCAGGAGCCTTTGGAGACACGGCGCATGGACGGCAACCCCGATGTCTGGGAGGGCCTGTGTGGTAGCTGCAACGACTGGATTGCGCTTGTGAGCAGCAAGAAGAAGGGCACTACGTGGTTCCGCCACGCATACAAGTGTCACACGCACCCAAAGATTAAGGACGCGCCCAAGCGCCGCCGTGAAAGCAATCAGAACCGCTCACTGGCGGCTTCGACTATGGCCAAGCCCAAGGTTGATCCACAGCTGCCACACACCCCGCCGGGACAGCATATGGACCTCAATCCAGCCATGGCCATGGGAGGAACTGGTGCTTCGGCCGGTGACACTGGGCCGGTGGCGCTCTCTATGCCGCCAGCAACGATGTCAATGTCGATGATACCGACACACATGATGGCAACTAGCAGCACACCGGCACATCTATCGCAGCCAACACCTCCACATGTATCCGCACCGCCAATGAGACCTGTCGGCCAATTTTCCCGAGGCTTGCCGCCACCAATTTCCGAGGGCGCGCCTCCAGGAATGATCTGACGATAAACAAAAGATGAGAGAAAGAAAGAACAACGAAAGGGGAAAATGAAGAAAAGCAGAACGGTTTTTTTTCTTATTTTCTTTTTGCTCTTGGTTTCCTTTTCCTGTTTCTTCATGCCCGCTTATGCCATACTCCCCTCCCCCCTCCCCCTCCTATGTTTTGTTTTGGTTTTGCTTGTCTTTTCTGTGCCTCTGTTGAGGACAAATGTCTTGTTACCTTACGAAATCCCCGATACCCAACGAAGAATGAGAACATAAACAATTGCATTGTCACTCCCCTCTATTGTCATCATCCATCATTATCATCGTCATTTTCCGCGTTCTCTCTCTTGCCCATCTGGACTCGTTGAGCACGGAGGGAATGAGAGGACCCGGGGCGTCGTGTTTTCTTTTCAGCCTTTTCATTTATTGCTTTCCTTTTCCTTGAGAACTAGCTTGTTAGCTTGTGCTCTTGGGACTCTGCTCTTTCTTCTTCTTTTCTGCTATGCCTTGGTTCTCTTTTTACTGCCTCCAAATTCTCTTTATGCCTGTGCTCTCTCGATACATACACTTGCTTGGTTCCTTTATTCCCGTCCTCTTTTCCTTTTCTGCTTGTCTTTCCGCTCTTTCTTTGTACTCGTCTAGATAGCCTGGTTGGGCCGTGAAGGGTGGCCATGGCCTTTGCTACCACAGCTTGACTGGCCTGTTTCCTGGTGTTGTTGGTGTGGGACTCTCCTTGTCTGTTTGGAACTACGAGAGAGCTGATGCATTTTCGTTTTATTTTGTTACTGTCTTTATTTGTTGGTCTTTTCCATATGTGTTTGGGTGCTATTTAGATAGATCGTTAAGATGCCGAATGCTCAACGTGATTCCACATGAATGTGCGAATGCCATTGTGGCCTGTGCCCGTGATCGTGCCTGTGCATCTGTTTGCTTGCTTGCTTGCTTGCATGATGGCTCCAAACCTGGAGCTCTCCGAGACGCAAGACAGCGTAGCGTTCTGTCTTCTCTTTTTCCCAGTTATCTCCTGGCTCTTGGCGGGATTTCTAACGCTGCTCACATCACAGCTTATCTACGTACTTCCGGTCCTTGACAGAAGCCGCCGGCCGGCAACTACAAGCGCCTTCGTTTCATGTTTTACGGTGGCTGGTAGTGCTGTATAAGATTGTCCTGCTATAATAACATAGTGACGTGGATTGCGCCTTGCCTTTCTTTCAGCAGCACGAAGCAAAGCCCAAGCCTCAGAAACGGAGAGAACTCAGGAGCTGCCCCGTCCTTATTCTGCTTTCCCCTGATTCTTTTTCTCCTCCTTCCCCCTCCCTCCCTTCTTAGTAGTCAAGTCCGACGCCTCGACACTGCCGCTTCTATTCTCTACTGCTCCGTGCGCCCACTCTGCCATGGCTCGATATGCTCTCCACAGCTTTGGTTGGCTGGCTGCATTCCAGTCGGAACCGAGGGTGTGGGTTAGTGTGAGAGACAGGCTGGGGAAAGCATATAGATGATAAGCAGGGTAGACGCAAGGGCCGGGACACGGCCAGGGCGTC
>NETT01000608.1:0-13150 GCA_003449175.1 Ceratocystis smalleyi
AAAAAAAAAAAAAAAGAATAAGAAAAAATCCAGGCCTGTGTAGATGTAATGGGACAAGACTGGATGCTTATGAATAAGGGAAACCACTATAGCAAAGGGGAGAGAAATAGTGGGCAGGATTGATGCAGAGAAAGCCAATACTCGAATTTAAACTTGATTGGTATTGTCAAGGCTGGACTCGAGTAGAGGGAGTGCAACAAGGCAAGGCAAAGCAGCAAGCCAAGACGAGCATTGACCTTCGCGGGCAGGCTTAGTACTAGGAAGCAAATGGGCTGCCAAGGCAGGAGAAGGTGTGGATATGAGACTGAGGTTGAGACTCTATGACTAACTGGGCCCTGACGCAGGAAAAGAGGGAAAAGAGCGATGCAGTATGAGGAGATGGGGCAAAGAGTGAATCCAAGACGGTGGCAATAGCCTGCCAAGGAGACAGGGACTGAGGGACTAGTGGGGATTGACACAAAAGGGAAGAGAGCCAGACACCGAGTCAGAAAGATGAAGTCGGCTGGGGAGCGACAGGCTGGTTGTTTGCTGGGGACCCAGACTCGAAGGCCGATAGAAGGGAAGAGAGCAAGTAGCGTCTGCCAAGCAACGCAGCACAATGCAACACAAGGAAAGTCAAAGTAGGTTCACGGGGAAAACGATGCAAGCGGAACAGGTCAGATAAAAGCGATGATGTGGTCACAAAATTCGAGCTGCAAAAAAAGGAAAAGAACTGCGGAATGGATTTGAGAGGGAAAGGGTACTGGAATGGAAGCTTTGCTGCGAATTGATTGTCGCAGGGGAAGATTTGCCGTCTTGCTTTGCCTTGCTGCTGCAGCGATTTTTAGCGGCAAGGCGGAGCGAGAAGGGGGAAGCAGTGGGTAAAAAAAAGAAAAGGAAAAGGAAAAAGCGGCTCGCTATTAGTGAGCTGGTGAGGCGATGAGGCGATGAGGCGATGAGGATAACTGGCGTGCACTAGAGAAGTGCGAGAGGTAATTAACCTATTAAAAGTCAAGCGACAAAAATTACAAGTGACGCATGTTCTTTCCTGGGTGCAGATAGGTAAATCAGAGAGAAGACATATGCTTGTGTATCTGCACCTTTGGGTGTCTGTGGGTATCCATCACCTTCCGTTCTTTTCTTTCCCTCCTGCCTTCTCATATTGGAGAGTCTCCTATACGTACGTACGTACTTTCCCTTGCCCCTTCTCGCGGTGCCAATATCCGAGCAAGATAGAGTAGCTACCGCCCCACAAACCCAGCAAGAGCAAGAAGGAGCAAGAGCAAGAGCAAGAAGGAGCAACAACGAGCAAGAGCAAGAGCAAGAGCAAGAAGGAGCAACAACGAGCAAGAGCAAGACCAAGACCAACAACAAAGAACCCCCGTTTTGGTGGCAACCTTGTTGTTGCAGTGCAATTCCCCTGGCCAAAAAAGCGGGCGTTCTTACTGTTCTTACTGAACGCGGCGTGAGAGCGCGAAGAGAAAACTCTCCGGCAGCCGGCCATGAGAAAAGGTTCCACTACTCTGGGAACTAGCAGCAGCTGTTGAGCGGCAAAAGCAAGTTTGGCAACCAGGGCAGCCGGACGGGCGTCCCAGCAGAGAAGGAAGAAAGCAAAAGGCCTTGTCAAGGCAAGAGGAAAGGACAAAAAAGAGAAAATAGAAAAAGTAATATAATAGCAGTAAAAACAAAAGCAGAAACAAGTGCAAAAAGTACATTACGTGCCTAAAATCCCAGTCTAGCCTGTTCCAATGCCGCTAGACCTTCCTGTCAGGAATCCGGATGCTGGGCTTTGACCGCTGCAGCTGCAACTACAACTCGCAACTTCAAGGACCCACCGCCGAGGTTGAGGCTGTATGGAAGGTACATACATACATGCGCACCAGCTGTACCATTGCATGGGAGAGTAGCATGTAGTATAAAGCTCTCCTTCCTCCCTGCCCTTCCTTCTTTCCTTCCTTCCTCCTTCCTCCTTCCTCCTTCCCCCCTCCCCTCTCCCCTCCTGCTCCTCCCTCCCCTCTCCCCTCCTCCCCTCCTCCTTTCTTTCTCGATGCGCTGATCACCAACAGCTCGGTTGCCTAACCACGGCGACGGCCACCCCGCCGACACATTTGGATGACTAAGCCCGCAGTAGTCGAGAAAAGGCACAGTCCAATCAGAGCCTGCAGCGCTAGCATCTATGTTTGATTTGAATATATTTATCGTCTACTGGATCTGCGTCTATGTCTGCATGGGCTTTGCGGCCATCCAACATCAGACCCAGGCATCTGTTCGTTCACCCACATTTCGTGGGATGCTGGTTGGGCCTTTATTTGTTCTTGGTGAATATGCAATGCAATGCACGCGCGTGCGTGCGCTCTAACATGAACATGCATACTTGGTAAAGACAGGTAGACAAACGCTTCTACCCCCAAGCATGCGTGCGCCTCTCCAAAATGCTCTCTCTCCTGGCGTGTCTTGTCTATCTCCTCCTCCTCTTTCCTTGGCTGTCCTCGGTGGTCCACTCCCGCCCCGCCCCTGGTCGGCCTGCCGCAAAATCCATTGATTTGTCATCAGCACTCGTTCTCTCGTGGCCCCTAACTAGCCGGAGAATTCTGCCGCTGTAATAGATGGTCTGTGCAGCCGCCAATTGCGAGCTTACTAGCCTCGTCCTATCTACAAGCTAAGCTGGTCTGAAACTCGGAACTGCGCTTGCGCCTACGCTGTTTCTCCAGGTCTAGGTGAACAGGAAGGGAGGAAGCGGAGGAAGAGGAGTCCTTTAAAGCCCAATGGTCCAAACAGCCACCGCCAATGCTCTCCAGTACCAGCCAGTCCCGAGGCTAAGATAAAGATGGATAAAGGCGAGGACAGAAACATTGAAAACAAACTCCCGGCCCAGCCCACCGACGAGACAGCATTCTTCCTGTGTATGCCAACAGTTGGAGGTGGCAGATGGGCGGCGAGTGGTGATCCCCTGCTAAATCACGGCCCTTGAAATTTCCCGCTGGCAACCAACAGGCTTTGTCTTTGACAAATCCCCATGCCCGCCTCATCACTCGTGGCTGGCTGGTGAGTAGACCTCTCTCGTCTTTTGGTCGCAGCAATTCATACCGACAGCGTGTCGGCGAATGCAGCAAGCATCTAGCTTCGCTGATCTGAAAAATGCAACACCAGTCAACTGGACGGCAAACTAACCAACCAACTAACTACCTTTGCGCTCCTATTCCCGAACAAAACCGCACAACAATGCGGCAACCCTGCATCTCAGCCTCAGTTCTCAGCCCAAGATCCGTTTTTTGTATGTTTCTTGCAGTCCTTATGTCGATACAATGTGACGTAAATACCGCCCTGCTAGTCAGCATACAACCCCCGTATGGTGGTCTGCTGCTTGTCCATCATGTGATGACTCTCCATTGGGCTTGGATAATGCGGCCCCTTGACTGGAATATCCGGTTTTGCGGGAATAGGTAGGGCCACTCGATCTTCCAAGGCATAGGGAGCATGGCGCTGTATCGATTAGTAATGGGTGATAGCACGCCACTTCCGCCTAGAATTTTCTGTGTATTGCTCGTTCATCTTATTTTCTCTTTCTTCTTTACTTTCTCTTGTGGGAAACTGCAGCCAACCAGACTCCTGGATGGCCGTCGTCCATGTGTCTACCCACCCCTTCCGTGGTTTGCATCTCCGCGATGGCTAGCTAGCGATGACGTGCAATTTTAGGCTGATGCTATATTGTTGATGCCCCGGAAAGCACGGCCGACAAGCAGCCAAGCTTTGTACTACGCAAACACTTGGATGCACAATACCAATAGATCGAACCGGACGCCTATTACCCTACTAGGCCAAAGGGAGAAGCACGGTGCAAAGGGAGCCAGGTCGAAGAAGGCCATCGACAACATCGTACGACGAAAAAGCCCAGCCCATTTTCTCCCCGGGACAGCGCATAAGAGAAAGACAGAGGGGAGGAGGGGCTTACCTCGCTAGCCAATTGGGCTAAAAGGAAGAAAGTACTTCCGAAGATAAGAACGCAAGAGACAAGGTTCGCCATGCAGTCTATATATATGAGGCCTTCTCTCTACGTTGAGCCCGGGCGAAATCTTATTGTCTTGCCCAGCCATACATAACCTTACCTTGCTTGATTCTCACCTCTCTCTTTTCAGTGCACAGCTGTTTGTCTTTGGCAATCATCAATAAGCCTCAGCACAGATTGGTCAGTCAGCATCGAGCTTGAATCTACTGTCAGCCTATTCCTGGGCAGATGCCGAGTATATATGCCAAGCAGATGTGATTCCTTGTGCGAAGCCGGGCTGACTCGGCGGACCTTCATTTCTGTTCTCGTTCTGCGTTTTGCCATATGCATGATGAGCAAGACAAGGCCAAGGCCGGCCTTGGGCAGTCGGGGTACCGCAAAAAGTAATTTGCGTGCTCTCTGAGGACGTTGCTTTATCAGAGGCTTTCCTTTTCTCTTTCTTTCGGGACTCCTGATTCACACTATCATGAACAAGACTAGACAAAAAGCGGGAGGGAAACAACAAATGCCGCACTTCGGACTCGTCGGCTCTGCACCACTAGAGAGGGGACGGAAGCTTCTCTCCGTGAAAACCAAATCCGAGGGTTGGGTCTCCATCCCTTGAGCTGAAAAATAAAGGGCAGAAATAAACGAAAAGGGAAACGTTCAAAGTGCTGGAGATGCTGCTTGCCCCCTACAAAAAGAATTACATGAACATAAAATAAAGGACTCACTTCTCTCGGCCCAAGGGATGCCGTTCATCCGCATCAACAGCCGCCGCCGCCAATCTTTTCGCTCCCTTGTCGTGTGCTGTTCTTCCCATGGTGCCACAGAAGCACAGACAACAATAAGCAAGCAAGACCTTCACGGGGTCGTGGTGGTTTCTCATGTCGAGGAGAACTCTGTCAGTCGGCTGGCCTGGTCGTGCTATGTCACCAGCTAGCCGACGGTCTAGCAACCGTTTTGGGCGGCACGCTGTACACAAGGAAGCTCCAGCTAGTGAACCCAGCATTAGACACAAGACACGACCACATAGCGCATTGCCTCCCGCTCCTTTTTTCCCAGTCATCTTTCGACACTTCTCTTGACTGGCTAGCTCGATACATGCCTGGTATTGGGTAGCTTGGGTCGCACTAGACCCATGTCTCATGACCTGTCAAGAACGGTGGATGGAACTTGTCGCAATAGTGGGTGACTTGCACAAGGGAAAATAGAAAAGAGCGGTGCATGCACTGTTCAATCTATGTGACGTGATAGGCCCTAAGCCTGAATGGCGACAACATCGTGGGTCTCGCTGTTGTACAGGTTCTGCGGGTCGCTCACGTTGTTTCTTCAAATCCTCTCGCGAAGTCTTAACGCGTATACTTTAGATGCGTGTCTCGGTGTTTCTGTCCCCCCGTCTTCTGTGGTACGACACAGCATCTGCCCTATCTCGTTCTCCGATCTCCTCCCTTTTGTTCCGCATTCTTTAATCGGTTGCCAATGCTGCGATTGCTGTGCATTCCTTCCACATGCAGTGTTCCTTTTTCGTTTTGCATATTTGTGTTTGCTTTAGGTTCTTATAGGAATTGACTGGTTGAAGCACTTGTATTTCCTTGGGAAACCCCGACCTCTTTGGCTTGTTTCGCCTTTTTCTGTTTTCCTTTTCACTGCTCGCAGGTACGCGGTACACGGGCTGGCTGGGTGACGAGATAGCTGGCAGCTGGGAGATTTAGCGGGGGAAATGTCCATACCCGCATTAACTCACGCCAAGACAGACATACAGCCTCCCTGTCTTCTGAGGGTGTCTTTGAGGGTGTCTTTGAGGGTGTCTTTGAGGGTGTCTTTGAGGGTGTCTACGTCTGGGTCTGTGTCCGGGTCTGTGTCTGTGGCTGTCTCCAAGTGACCCGCTAGTCTCCCACCATCAGCTGAAGATGGACTTTACGGGTTTCTGTGCGCTAGGCTTCTCTAGACCGACTCTTGCTTACGGCCATCGCTAGTCTGAACTAAAAAAAGAAAAGAAGAGAAAAGAAAAGAAAAATAAGAAAACAGCAACAGTAAGAAGGAGCCCTGCCTGGTCTTTGGTGTTGCCACCCGAAGCAGGAGGAGACACAACTGTCACTAGACTTGCACTCCCTTGGGGGTTACAATAAATCCAAAGATTGAGCTTGCGCAGAAAAGCCGACTCTAGTCCATGACGCCGATGCTAGCGATCGCTCAACCAGCTTGCATGGTTGGTTGTATAGACTAGCTGTTTTGCCTCAGGCTAAACTGGCGGGTGGAAGTTTAACTCAAAAAACATGGTCATCATCTTGCCTTTGCGGAGGCTCTACCTTGAAAGATCGACAGGCCAGAACGTAAGCTGATGGGATAGGACCAACCCCAAGGCCAAACCCGGCCAGCAGTGTATAACGTCCGCTGCCATCTCACACAGCCCGGAGCCCACTTATGTAATATAGTACATGCTGGCTCCCAGCTCTGTGACTTGGGACTTGGCGCCATTGCTTTAGATGGGGCGTGCCATCCTGAAGCAAATCCCTTATGTTGACTTGATATCAACACGGCCCACTGAGAACTAGACCCCAATTGATCTTAAGGAGAGACAATGGCAAGGGAGCACGCACCTAACGCCAACACCACCACCAGGCCAGCACTAGCAGCTGTAGATGTAGCTGCGGTTGCTCTGCGCGCCGTCTCTGCGGGGTCTCGTGGCGTTGCCCGGCTTCACCTCTCTTGATTTACTCTGGCTGTGTCTGTGTCTCGGCCTGGCACCGCGAGATGCATATTGACTGTGCGGAAGGCAGGAGCAAGCACAGCACTCACTGGCCGTAGTAGATGAAGCAGAAATGCCTCTAGTATGGTAGAAGGTACAAGACAAATCCTGGCTGCTGTCCCGGGCGCTGTTTAAGGCATAGTTGGGCTGTTGTGCCAGCCAGGGGGGGGGGGGGTGGTTTGGCAAATAAAGGGAAGACAGCGTAATCTGGTACGTTGTGCTAGCACCAAAGGGAGACGAGGAGAAAATTAAATGTATGAAAAGAGATTAAGCTGCTGTAAGCGAGAAGTTCTGGCCAAGCAGGACGGAAGTAGATAGGCTAAAAAGCGTTAGACAGTCAACATCACCACTAAGCAAGCAAAACGAAAATACAAAGAAAAAGGTTGAATAAATAATTGAATAAACAGGCTTTTCTCCCCCTGACAGTTGCAGCTGAGATCAAGTCAAATTTCACGCGGGCAATTTTTGTTAGCTATTTCCCGTGCGCCATCCGGGCCTTGGCCCAAAGACTCCGTCCGACTGACCCCAAAGGGCTCCAAGGGCTCAACGTGCCTCGCGAACTAATACGGCCAACAGACCCAGGCTTCCTCTTTCAGCTCTTGTCAGTCCTTTCGCAGGCCTTGCACGAGGCACTCAGCACTAAAGAGGCAAAGGTTTAGCCATTGCTCCTGATTGGCCTGGGCCAATACATTGGTTGCCGAGAAGGAAAGGATACAAGGCCATAGCTGGAGTCACGAATAGGCCGGGTGTACACTACAAGCTAGATATGGCTGTATGTATGCATACGTATGGCCTGACACTAATGCTCGCTTGTCTGTCAACCTACTGCAGAACCTGTCCAAGAGGCAAATAATGGTAGCCAAGACAATCTCCGGTACTGCATGGTACCGATGCAGCTGTGAGTATAAGAAGTGCTTGGTAGTCTCCCCTTGGCATCCTCTTTTCTCTTTTCTCTTCCTCGACACCATTCCCATATTCATCTTTATAGCTGCCCTAATTTCCATAGCCACTGCCTCATCCCACAAGCCGCGATTTGTATACGGGCTGCGGGAACTGCTATATAATCTCCACGACTTTCTCTTCTTTGTTTCTTTCTTCCTGTCTCGTTCTGCACACCGGACCAGCCACAGCTGCCCTTTTGCCTAATCCCTCTCTTTGCTCTATCTCTTCTCCTGCGTAATACCTCTTCTCTCCCAAAATAATCCCTAACAATGCCCGCCGCACCTGCTACTCGGCGTTCAGGCCTGTCGGACTCGATTCGCAATGAGCTGGTCGCCGCTATTGCCGAGTTCTGCGGCACCTTCATGTTTCTGTTCATGGCCTTCTGTGGCACACAAAACGCTCTCAACTCTTCCACAAACTCGCCCGGAGCCAACGATACTCCTAATGTTCCCACGCTGCTTTACATCTCCAGCTGCTTCGGTGTTTCGCTGGCAGTGAACGTGTGGGTGTTCTATAGGCTGTCTGGCGGCATGTTCAACCCTGCTGTAGGTGGCAACTCGTCTCTGTCTTTTGCTGCTTTTCTTTTGCTCTTTCGCCGCTCCCTGTTTGCTTGCAAGTCGATGGCTGGGCTGGCTGCTGCACTGCACTGCACGTCTCTACCCGTGGCACTAACTGTTGACTGACTCTCTGCCTAGGTCTCTTTTGCTCTGGCGCTTATTGGTGCCATCACTCCTCTCCGTTGCGTTATCGTCATGGTGGCACAGATCGTTGCTGGCATTGCTGCCGCTGGCATGGCGGATGCTTTGCTTGATGGCCCTCTGAAGGTTGCTAATACGCTTGGTGCCGGCACTAGCGTTACCCGCGGTCTTTTCCTAGAGATGTTCCTGACTTCCCAGCTGGTGATTGTTGTTTATTTCCTTGCCGTTGAAAAGCACAAGGCCACCTTCTTGGCTCCTATTGGAGTGGGAATGAGCGTTTTCATGGCTCACATGGTCGGCGTCTACCTGACCGGCTGCTCTATCAACCCGGCCCGTGCCTTTGGCCCTGCCATCATTGACAAGTTCCCCGGCTACCATTGGATCTACTGGCTGGGTCCTTTCATGGGTGCTCTGCTCGCGTTTGTGGTCTACAAGCTGCTGGTGATTCTGGAATACGGCACGGCAAACCCCGGCCAGGATGGCTACGACTGGGAGATTAACTCTCTCCAGGAGCGGTGGCTTCTCCACAGCAATTACGCCCAACACAAAGTCGGGCCTCCCACTTCGTCCGACGGTGCTGTGCCCCGCCCCATGACTGGCAACCACATGGGTATGCAAGACGTATAAATACAGTAAAAGCTGCATTTCTGGTGGAGAGTGAATGTAGGGCGGGCGGTGGAACTCGAGTCAAGCGTCTTACACCGCGCGCCCATGCTCTACGCCTTTGCTACACAGCATGCACGCAGCATGGCAAGGCGGGCTGCAAATGGCCTTGTTTTTTTGTTGCTGCTCCAAGGGATTTGTGGTGGATTCTAGACCAGGCGTTCGGCCTGGTGCGTGTTGGCTCTCCCTACAGGGCGATATATGCTTGCTCGCTTGTTTTGGCCCAGCGTTAGGATTTCCTATTTGGGAAAGAAATACAGCGGCGCAAATTCTGTGATGCGGTCAAGGTGGTTGGCAATAGTTTGATACGAACTGGCGTTTGATGTCGGGCTCATGAGACATGGATAAATGCAGTAATGGTGGTGGGTGTGATTGAGGAGACGCTGACATGTGTCTTTCCGCTACGCCCAGTCATCGCGTGTGTGGTGGGGGGGGGGGGGCGGCGGCGTATTTGACGGGCTTTTGAATAGTCAATGGCAGCTTCGAACTTCGAGACAGAACAAATAGTGCACCTAATGCTTGTCAGACTGTTGTTGCTGTGGTGTTGCTGTGGTGTTGCTGTCGTCACTTGGTATGTGTGTACAGAGCTAGCTAGAGCTTGTTCTCAGAACCCTTCCTCCCTCTGCTATTGCATGCTTACATAATGGCCTAGACATTTCAACTCGCTTATGTGCACAACACGCAATTACCAGTAAGAAAGGTAATATACTACACAAGTCAGGCCATCAGCGTGGTGCAGTTGGAACGGCAGTTGTATTGGGGACATATCAATAAATTCACTCAGTTCGCGGAGCCTATCATCTACGGCAAGCTGGCCACACGCTGCTGCGATCTAGCAGTTAACGACATGTCGTTTGTTGTGAGTCTACGCATCAAGGATGTGCATGCGCAGGATTGCCAAGAGTAAATTAAATCTTAACCCTCGCAATGTCAGTTGATCAGCGCCTTTCCCGCCCGCGGTCAGCCTCAAAACCTGACTGGTTGCATTAGGGATTCCTCCGACTCATGTCCTGTAACCTCGTTGGCCCACATTATGGAGGCGAAAGTAGAAAGCCCAGCAACATGAAATCTGCAAACTTGCTCGGGATAGCGTCAATCAAAAGGGGGCAGGTGAGGGCGAAGGCAGGGAAGGGGGCAGGGAAGGGGGGAAGGCGAGAAGGCGAGAAGGCGAGAGGACCGGGAAAGGGAGAAGGCGACAGACAAGAAGAGGCATGGAAAGAAACAGAACAAGAGGACGAGAGAATCATTCAAATAGGCAAGGAACCCGCCAGAGCCTCCCATGTTTTGCCAATCTCCTATGCCAATCTCCTGCTGTTTCAGGACTCGTACCCAGTCCTGTGTAACTCTCACAGGTCCCTCTTGTGCTTAGACATTTGCGCTAGGCCAGGTGGGATACATGCATGAGGACCGGGGGGAGGGACAGGATAGAGCCGGCAGCACCAGAGAAGGATAGAAAGTCTGAAGCAAGGCACTGTGGCCTTCAAGGGCAGGCTGCTACTGAGGCAAAGCGGAAGGCCGTCCTGCCACAACCTTCCATGGCAATCCAAGATGAGCATAGACAAATAGCTCGCCATGGCGCACGCGCCTCCAGGATCTTGATCCTGTTCTAATCACATCGTCACTGCTGCATTTTTCTGTTCTTCATTCTTGTTTTATTTGTTTCATTACCTAAGATACTTGATGTCGTTGACTCATGATTGAGATGTTTCGTAAAAACAAGCCTTTCTCTTTCCAAAAAACAAAGTTCTTGCAAAGTCCACAGTAATCCCTAGAAGGCCTGTTTTGCATGCTATAACGCCTCCCCTATCTCCTATTTACCGACCAACCCGGATAACTCCAGCGGCCATCAACTTCTGAATCTTCGTGCGCACGCTGGGGTTGCGCATGTGCTCCTGAAGAGCAGCAGGGTCGCCCTGGGCCTGCTGGAGAATGGCGTTCATCACAGGGTCCTGCATGATGGACATGATGTCAGGGTCGCGCATGATGCGCTCGCGGGTCTGGGCCTCGGTCTCGCCATCGCGGGCAGAGTACATGGCCGAGTAGGCTTTCTGCATCTGAGTCTCAATCTCACGCGTGTTGGCGCCACCATGGTGCTCAGCATCAACTTCCATGGCCTGCTCGCAGGCATCAACCGACTTGGAATACTCGCGCATGGTGAAGAAGGCCTGAGCCTTGCGAATATAAGCACGAATGAACTTGGGGTCCTTCTTGATGGCCGTGTTGCAGTCGTCAATGGCGCTGGGCAGCTCTAGAAGCTTGGCAAACGCCGCCGCACGGTTGCTGTATCCGCGGGGGTCTTCGGGGGCACGCTTGACCATTTCAGTATAGGCAGCAACTGCACCAGGCCAATCAGCATCCTTGAATTTAGCGTTACCCTCCAGACGGGCCTCCTCGGCCTTGGCAGGGTCAATGTAAGCGAGGCGAGCATCTTCCACAATCTTCTTCTCGGCAGCACGCAGCTTGTTGACGGTATCCGGTGTTCGGTGCTCCATGAGAGATTTCTTGTAGTTGTCAATGGCTTCCTGCATCGAGCCCATTTTCTCGTAGGCAAGACCAATGCGAGCGTAACTCTTGGCAATCATCTTGAAGTCTGCAAACATCTGGCGACCCTCCTCAACGGCCTTGCTACAAGCTTCAACGCAAGCTTCGTAGTCGCCCTTCTCAAAGTGAGCAGCTCCAAGGTTGTTTAGGTAGGTGATGTCTTTGTGCAGCTCCCATGCCTTGGTGTAGTGGGCAATGGCAGCATCAAAGTTACGGCTCTTGTACTGTTGAGTTCCGGCCATTTTCTCCTTGTCGGCTGCTTCCTTGGCCTTCTTCTTCTCCAGCTGCTCCTCGTCAAGCTCTTCGGGCTCGGGCTCGGGGGCAGGCTCGGGAGCCTTCTTAGGAGCAGGGGTGGGCTTGGAAGCAGGCGGAGCATCAGACATGGGCATATCAACAATATCAGCACCCTCCGGAGGAGAGTCGCGCACATCCATCTCGACACCCATGGCGACACCTAGAACCTGAATCATGCGAGGGTCACTGAACAAATCGGGCGATCCCTCGGGGTTTTTCTGCAATTGCTGGATCTTGGCCATAAAGCTGGGATCGGCAAGGTAGGAGCTGGTCTTGGGGTTCGCAGCGAGTTTGGCAATAAGGTTGGGATCGCTAAACATTTGGCCAAGGCCAGGAACTGGGCTCCCGCCGACATCGGCCTGCATGGCCTTGGTGACCGACTCCAAGCCGCTCTTGAGCTGAGCATTGTTCGGGTCGACCTTCAGACCAGCCTCGTACGCATCGTTGGCACCAACTAGATCGCCCTTTCCGTGGAGAGCAGCACCCTTGCGGCCCCAACCTTTTGCCCAGTCGGGCTTCAACTCAGTAGTCTTGGTAGCGTCGTTCAGGGCGTTTGTCCAGTCCTTCTTTGAAGCGTAAGCGGCAGATCTGTTGCTGTATAGAATGTGGTTCGAGGAGTCAATGGCAATAGCTTCGGTAAACTTGGCACTGTTTCATATTTGGATGGGTTAATATGTGGGGGATAAACGAAGGCCGCCGACGATGTGAAGCAAGGGACTACATGCATCGCCGCCCCTCCAACTACCAGGCCAAAAGCCGACACACGAGGAGAATCGTGGAAAGCTTTGGAGTGCGACTACTTACATGGCTTCATCAAAGTCTTTAGCAGCAATAGCCTTGTTGCCCAGAGTCTTGAGCTCGTCAACCGAGGACATTTTGATGGCTATGGAAGTTCAACAACGAAGGCAAGTTCTTGGTAGTGTGACTAAGTCGATCGATATGCGGCAGAAAGAAAAGAGAAAAAAAAGGAACAACTGGTATCTTGAAAGTTGGCAAATAAATCACTTGCAGCAAAAATTAGATTAGTAGGGACAATAGAGAAACGGGGAGAAACTAGCAGAAATAGAGGAAATGCCGAGGCTGTCAATTTATATTTCTGAAGTTTCTGTAGATGATTTATTATATTGGGTTTGGGATTGGGCTGCTGAAAATGCCCTGGCTTTTTACCATCGTGAATTCTAGGTGCTTCTATGCATTCTACCCCTCCAATTGGTCAGTGGACAGGGGTAACAGCATGTTGGACACATGGTCTGTGCGTTCCCCTCCTCCCCCTCCTACTCGCCCCCCCCCCCCCCC
>NETT01000609.1:0-13077 GCA_003449175.1 Ceratocystis smalleyi
GGCGCTGGACGCTGGGCGCTGGGCGCTGGACGCTGGTCCCTGGACACTGGTCCCTGGAGAAGAACCACCGTCCCCTTCCTTTCCTTCCTCTGCCCAAGCCCGCGAGACAGAAACAGACGGGACGTCTGGCATTTGCTTTGCCGTTTCACGCAGCAATAGATCATCTTTGACTCATCATTAATCATAGCCCAAACCGCGGCAAAGCCAAGCCAGGGTCAGGCCAGACCTCCGTAGAAACACTATCTTCCTGCCTCTGCGCCTACCAATAATGCACTAATAACCTGCACATTGTTTGACGGATTCATTCTGGGCAAAATCCGCCAACAACTGCCGTGGTCACTTAATACGGCACAAGGGGCACGACGCTTTCTTCAAATGCTAACTTTGGTAAGTGGCAGCCAGTCCCTCGCAGGCCAGCGAGACCGGCTAGTCATTGGCCATGGGCCATAGCGGGTGCACATACACACAGCGAGTGGCTATGAGTGAGGGCTGAGGCTCGATGCCGGAAGCTAGAGAGCTATTAGGTTGAAGCAGCCTCGCCGCTCGTCGTTCCTCTTGGACCATACTGTGGCTCTACTACACTTGCAGGCGGCGCTGATGGCGCGAACCCTAGCAGCCAGGGTCACCACTGGGGCAAGGGATTCCCTCCTCCCCGCCACACGCTCTCATTACAAACCAACTCACTACGCACCTTCATGACATGAACCCTCTCCCCGCAGGCCTTTTTACGCGATATCAAAGTCCCTGTAATATATGAATGAACCTTTGCAGTTACGGCCCGAATGCAAAGGAGAGGGCAAAATACGACAGATACAGCAAATACGGATATTGCAAAGACGCAGGTGGACAGCGCGGAGAACGCAACGAATGTCTTTCAGCTCAGGGCCAGGCAGACTTCGAGATGCAACACATTATGAACAAAGGGGGGGAAAATTAGGAACAGGACAACGCAGTGCACTCGGCGCAACCTTCATCCGGCGATGGACAGGCCCGAGCCTCAAAGGGAATGGAGCCAATAATCTGTCCGTCTAGCGCCACAGCGAGTTGACAAGACTGGCAGGACAGGGCAAAGACTATTGCGGCTGATAAGGATAAGAATAAGAATAAGAATAAGAGCGACACATGTGTCTTTTCGACTCTGGCTGCTTGCAATCTTCGACTCTCGAGGGCGGCCCGTGACATTCTGTCGCGCGCAAACATTGGGCTTGAACGACCATCTCCACGCAAGGCACGTAGAACAAGAAACCAGGATATGCCGCTCTCTCGCAAGCACGTCTGAATTTCGAGGAAGCGCCGGAACCAGATTGGAAAACCAGAGGAAGCCCATTCGCTGCATCCTGAATGAGGATGCTTTATTTCCTACCCGTCCTATCCGCTGGGCCCGTCTATACCCTACATTCCATTGTTCACTGCCCCATCATCCGGATCATTGGGTGCCTACTGTTGCGTAGCTTAGAAATCAAGTCGTGGCATGCGTCGTCTTATAATGGAATCACTGGTCTCATGACATTGTGTGCTGTGCTTAGCATGCCATGCCATAGGCTGTGATTAGTATAGCGATTGGTTCCTTTAGTTTCCCTGGCCTTCCACGAGATTCTGAAACATGTGTTACGTAGCCATGATGTGGGAAAAGACAGAAAGCAGCACTTCAGTGGGCGCTGGCAGCTGTCCCACTGTAATCACAGGCAGCCCCACAATTCCGCAGTGCAGATTTAGACGAAAAGAAAGAATAAAAATATAAAAAAAACTCTCATCCCAACTTTACTACCCCGTTCTTGGCCGTTCTCTGCGATGCGGGTTGTTCCTTCTTTTCCTTCATCTAAGGAATCCTATTCTCTATCTGAGTGGTTGGCCTCGTTCTTCGGAAGCTGGGCAGGCTACTCAAGGGGTGGGTGGTGCAGCAAGTAGGCATAGCTCGGATTACAACCCGAGGTTGTTCGCGAAGGTCCCTAGAAGGGAAAAGAACAAATAAGAAAAGAGAAAAGTCAAAGCCAGAACGTTCGAACGGCGAAGTACCTAAAAATGAAAATCACCCGGAAGCACAACCTGTTTCAGGGATTTTGGTGGCCAGTGTTTGTGTGTTCTGTGTGGTCCGCATTTCTCCTGGGAGGCCTACTTGGCTAAGCTTTCCAGCGCTTAGGCACTTCTCCTAAAAGCCTGGTTACTGTTCCTCGCCATCCCCTGGACGAGAAGTTTGTTGCAGGGACTGCCTTTTCTTCATTGTGTAAATCAGGTGACGTAGAGCTGGCCGTCCCTCATTTCTCATGTTCCTCCTTGCTTTCATGCTTGCTATTACTTAACAGACAGCACCTTGTCCAAGTATGTATCCATAATCCTAGACCTACCTAACCTTGCACCCTCCCACCCTCGCTCTTCTATTAAACTTTAAAGTTGGTTGTTGCCTATCGTGCTCATAGGTCTCACCCCTTCCAGCTACGGAATAAATAATGGGATCCATCTCGTCTCAAATCTGCCCTCTTCTTGCCCCCCCCCCCCTCCATTGCCATGTACATACCTTCATGCTGGACAAACTGGCATCCAACCCCCTAGCGCTGTTTCTGCGTCAAGCCTCAGGCAAACAGCTTGAGTTTTCGTGCCTACTGCTATTATTAGCATGAAGCGGCATGCTGGTAATGTGCGGGCTCGTGGGCGACTGGGGACGAGGACCACTCCAGGTCGGCCAATCAGCCCGATACGTTGAGTCCAGCCTTGGCCTTTCAGTAGCGCTGTGCTTGTGTGTAGTAGCGGCAAGGCTAACACAAATGGGCCTGCGCAAGCAAAGACCGCCGCGCTTCACGCACTTAAAAGCGCAGCTTGCCCAGGTCAGAGAGACAGAGAGCAGAAGCCAGCCCCAGGACCAGCAGCTCAATACCGCTTGCCGAGACACATGATACATGCTGTGGCAAACCATGTTGAATCTGTGGCCAATGGTGGCATGGTGCCACTGGTGCCATCCATGTGTTGGTGGCCAGGCCTGGCACCTGACTGTGTATAGCTATGTCGGAACCTGGCAAAGACCCCCCCACTTCACACATCTACGGGGCACCGACTGCCTATGAGTGCCAGTCTGTCTACCCAGGAAAGCTACTGATAGTGAGCGATCCTAACAGTGTCGAGTGTCGAGTGTCCAGTGTCCAGTGTCCAGTGTCCAGTGTCCAGTGTCCAGTGTCCAGTGTCCAGTGTCCAGTGTCCAGTGTCTGTTCTTTTGTCCAGGTTGCTCCGTGAGGTCAGGTAACACAAGCACTGTACCACATTGCATGCTTAGTCATCACGCTCTGGGTCTAAGAGCTCCATTCTTGATTTACAGTGGTGTTGATTGGCCCAGCAGCCCTTGAGGATTTTATGTACCCATGTACCTTTAACCCCGGTCCATCAACGCCAAAGTTTTAGCTCGTCATCGTAGGCGGGCTTTTTTCCCCCTCTGATGCTCACGTTGTCTGTAAGGCTAAATGAAGGTGTGACTAAACTTGAACCTCTTTCTCAAACACGCAAAACTAGCCAATCATGATCCCTCGGGCCAGCGTAAGTCTCTGTCTCACCGATTCACTTGGCCAATTGGCCGGCCCATCCAAAACGCGCTTGTTCCGCCCGCCCCCCATCCTCCGATATTCACTAGGCTTGCTGTCAGCACAACCACCCCGCGCCACTGACGTCCGTATGACTGACTTGTCCTTCTCTTTGTTGTAGACCAGGGCCTTGGCTCTCTCTACTGCCCGTCGTCTTCCTACCCTCACCACCCCGACCCTGCTGGGTGCTGTGCGTCGCAACGCCATCACGGCCGCTACTACTAGATCTTCCTTCTCAACAACTGCCCACGTGCTCAATGCTAATGTCTTGTCCGCTTTCGACTCGACGTCCATGCTAGCGTCCGAGGACCCGCAAACCCTCACAGAAAAGATTGTGCAGCGCTACTCGGTTGGCTTGGCCGCTGGCAAGAAAGTCAAGTCCGGCGACTATGTCACTCTGTCACCCCACCACTGCATGACGCACGACAACTCGTGGCCCGTGGCTCTCAAGTTTATGAGCATCGGAGCGTCTACCATCCACAACAACCGCCAGGTCGTCATGACCCTAGACCATGACGTCCAGAATAAGTCGGACAACAACCTCAAAAAATACCGCCAAATCGAGGAGTTTGCCAAGAAGCACGGCGTTGACTTCTACCCCGCTGGCCGCGGAATTGGCCACCAAATCATGGTCGAAGAGGGTTACGCCTGGCCTGGGACGGTCACTGTTGCTTCTGACAGCCATTCCAACATGTACGGTGGTGTGGGCTGCCTGGGAACGCCCATGGTTCGCACGGACGCTGCGTCGATTTGGGCCACCGGCCGTACCTGGTGGCAGATTCCTCCTATCGCCAAGATTACCCTGACTGGCATCATGCCCGCTGGTGTTACTGGCAAAGATGTCATTGTTGCCCTTTGCGGCCTGTTCAACAACGACGACGTCCTGAATCATGCCATTGAATTCACCGGATCTGAGCAGACCCTAAACTCGGTTCCCATCGATGACCGCCTAACTATTGCCAACATGACCACTGAATGGGGTGCCCTAAGCGGCCTGTTTCCTATCGACTCGGTTCTCCAGTCATGGCTGCGTGCCAAGGCCACCTCTTCTGCTGTTCTCGGCGAGGCTAACAAAAGCAGGTTCACTCATGAGGCTCTAGATAGTCTGTTTGCCAACCCACTTGTGGCTGACAAGGGTGCTACTTATGCCAAGGAGCTGTACCTAAACCTGTCAACTCTGTCTCCTTTTGTTGCTGGCCCGAACTCCGTCAAAGTTGCTACCCCCCTTCGTGATCTAGAAGCCCAGAACATTGCGGTCAACAAGGCTTATCTGGTGTCGTGCACCAACTCCCGCTCGTCTGATATTGCTGCAGCGGCCCGTGTCTTTAAAGAAGCTGCTGCTAATGGCCAGGCCCCGAAGATTGCTGATGGCGTCAAGTTTTACATTGCTGCTGCATCTATTCCTGAACAAAAGGCTGCCGAGGAAGCTGGTGATTGGCAAGTCCTGGTTGATGCTGGTGCTGAGACTTTGCCTGCTGGCTGTGGCCCCTGCATTGGCCTAGGCACTGGTCTTTTGGAGCCTGGCGAGGTTGGTGTCAGTGCCAGCAACCGCAACTTCAAGGGTCGCATGGGCTCGACTGCTGCCAAGGCCTACCTTGCCAGTCCCGAAGTTGTAGCTGCCAGTGCTCTGAAGGGTAAGATTGCCGGTCCTGGCTGGTACGAGAAGCCTGAGGGCGTTGAAAAGGTCATTATTGGCGAGGGAAGCGGTGATTTCCTTGCCGACAAGACCCAGAGTGTCGAGTCTGCTCTAGAAAAGCTGATTGCCGAAGCCATGTCTCTTGCTGCTGAGGGTGAGAAGAATCTTGCCAGTGAAGCGGCCGAATCCAACTTGGCTTCCGCTGAGGGCGAGTCGGAGGCCTTGACGGAGGTCCTAGAAGGCTTCCCTGAAAAGATCGAGGGCGAAATTGTGTGGTGTGATGCCGACAACATCAACACTGATGGCATCTACCCCGGAAAGTACACGTACCAGGATAACGTGTCCAAGGAAACCATGGCGCAGGTATGCATGGAAAACTACGACACCGAGTTCGGCAACACTGCCAAGGCCGGCGACATTCTCGTGGCCGGATTCAACTTTGGCTGTGGCTCGTCGCGCGAGCAAGCTGCCACGGCTATCCTGGCGAAGCAGATTCCCCTAGTTGTGTCGGGCAGCTTTGGCAACATCTTTAGTCGCAACTCTATTAACAACGCCCTTATGGGCGTCGAAGTACCGCGTCTCATCCAGCGCCTGCGCGAGACCTTCAAGGATGCTGAGAAGCTGCCTACTCGCCGCACTGGCTGGAAGCTGACTTGGGACGTGCGCCGCTCCAAGGTCACCGTCACCGAGGGCCAAAACGGCGAGTCATGGAGCCAGAAGGTTGGCGAGCTGCCGCCCAACGTCCAAGAGATCATCGCCCGTGGCGGTCTGGAGAAATGGGTCAAGGCTGAGATCGGCCTGTAAGGGCGGCACAGAAATTAAAACCAAACAATCGATAGTGTTGGGGCTGGCCCGTGTTTTTGATATAAATGAGCCCAGCCAGCCAGGCCTCTAGTTGTACGAGGCTCGGGGGGTTGAAGGAACGGGCGAGCGGAGTTTAGTGTATGGGTTTTGTTTGTATGTTCATAGGCCTATGATTGGTGTCTTTTAGATTTGCTTTCTTTTCTCGTTTTCTCTATCCGAGTCTCCTACTTTTTCTCCGGCCCAATCTACGGGGCACTATATTCTATACATTTACGCGAGGCCCCGTTCATTGCAATCAACATTCCATAATTTCAATGCTTCTCTCGTTGGTGGTTCCGCAGGCCTGCAAGTCCTGCGATACCTACCAAATGTCTTGGCCCCATCTTCATGCTACTTCATCAGCCGAATCAGCTTCAAGCTTTTCCATGTCTGCTATGGCTTCGTCCACTGCAAACACATCCTGGGCCGGCTGATTGGGGATTATAGCAAGGGCGCGCTTTTTGGCATTCTTAGCTACTCTGTGGTGGCGGCGGCTTTTGAGGTGTTTCTGCCACTGGTCTTCAGACACTAGCGTCATATGACACAGCTCGCACGTTTTCTTAATAGGAATAGCCCGGGGTTTGGCAGGTTCACCAGCGGCTCTGAGCTCCTCACGAGCAACATCTGATACTTCTGCTGGTGCTGGCAGAGGCTCGCCTTGAAGGAAAGCTTGCGTGATAGTGCTAGCAGTCTCAACCACGGCTTGGTCAAATGTCGAGACGTCTGTACTGTCAACAAGAAACAGCTTCGCCAGGGCGCCGGGCTCTTCTTTGAGCAATGGGATGAGCTTGCGGCGGATCCAGCGAATCTGCGACCGGGCGTACTGTCGCGTAGCGGTTTTCATGTCTTCAAGGGCTTGGGCTTTCAGGGTTTCGAGCACATCGGGCTCTGTTTGCGAATCGCTGTTCACTAGTTCAAGGTACGCACGAAACTCCTTGAAGCCAATGGTTTGCCAGATGCCGCGCGTCATATCAACGGTGATTCCAGAAGCCTTTTTAGCAGCAAGGTAGCTGAACATTTCCTGGATTTCAGTCATAAGACCTGCATGTTCCATTTTGTCAACGCGCTTGTCCAAGCGGGTTTTCAGGGTTTCCGGCTCAGAGTACACCCAGAACAGGAGCGTTTCCCAAGGCCTGGGTTGCTTCTGCGTGTCGGGTGGGCTTGTGAAACTCTGCTGTCGTAGCTGCTGTTCTGCATAAATGTCAGATGCCTTGCGCCCCATGCGTAGGAATATCTCCAACGACCGTCGAATCTTTCGCCGGTCATTGTGGTGCCACCTATCGGCCATTACCGGATCAACTTCCCTCAGCCTGGCAAGCAAAACTTCGGTGGGCTCGTCCAGTACGGGAAACTCGGACGCCGTATCGGTGTCTCCAGCCACTAGTATATCCTCAAACAAAAGGCCATTTAAATAGTAGTGAGTGCCGCCAACTACAATGGGCAGCTTGCCTCTGTTTCTGATGTCGCCAATGAGGGCCTGGGCTTTGCGTTTCCAGTCGCCCACGGCCCATGTTTCCTGGTCGAGGCTGATATGCGCTAATAGGTGGTGCGGAACCCCACGTCTTTCGGCCTCGGTGATCTGGTTGGTAACAACTGGCAAGCCACGGTACATCTGCATGGCATCCGCATTGATTATCTCGCCGCCAAAGCGGATGGCTAGCTCAACAGCCAACTGTGAAAAGGGAAAACCGCCGTAGGAAGGGCGTGTTAGTAGTCTATGCATGGATGACACATAGGGTGCGCTGCAGGGACAAACGTGTTATGTACATCAGACTTGCCGGTGCCAGTGGAGCCCATGATAGCAATCAGAGGGCCTGTAGGCCTCATTTCTGCAGACATAGCTGTTGTTGGGAGAGCAGAAGGGGTCGAAGCAGCAGACGTAGACGCTAGCCTGCGGAGGGGGCAGCAGACGAGAGTAGCTAGACGGGAACCAAGAGCGTGGGAAAACAGCGAAAGCAAGCTCATTCCTGGCCACAATCAAAGCACAGCAAGTCTTGGGGCAGGGCTATGAGGAGGCCGCGTGAAAGGCCCTGTTTCCAAACTATTAGTATTCCATCAGCGAAGTGAATATTCACGGGCTCAGGCTCAAGTGAGCTAGCTGGTGCTGTGAGATTTTGGTTATTAAACATTATTATTATTTTTTTTTTTTGCCCATGCTATTATTATGTAAGCCGTAGGGAAAACCTTCTAGAAGCACATCAACCCTCGTTGGAATTTGGACGTCGTTTTTGGGGTTCACCACTGACCAGGCGCTACAGCGGACCTCTTCAGTGGAGTTTGGCCAGTTTACACACTAAAAGCGGCTGCGAACATGCTGACAGCAGCCCCGCCCCAGCAAAGCCCAGCAAGGATTGCAACTATTAGTAGCTGCGTGCGATCACGTGCTCGCGTGCGTTCAAGGCCAACTAAGCCTGTAGCCTTTTAGCTTGGGTGGCCAATTTGGACACATCGTCCTTTTTGCGGGCTCTCTTGTTTTTGAAGCCAGATCGCCAGCTCCAGCGTGTCCGTCCACCCAAAAAGACCGTCTTCTTCTTTCTCTTCCTCCCCAAGATTCCATCCTCTCTTTCCCTTTCTTTTTGTTTTGTTCAAGTCTTTTTTCTTCTTTATTTTCTTCAGCCCTCCTTCATCGCCATTCTTCTCGAGCAAGGGCAATTGATTGCTCAGCTATCATTGAGTGGTGTCGTTTTCCGTCCTTTTTCTCTTCTTTTCGTCCCTATCCTGCTTCTTCTCTCTGTCTATAACCTTCGCCCATCATGAGTTCACGTAAGTCTTGGGTTCTTCTTCGTTCTTTGGTGCTCTGGTGAGGATTGCTCCCGTGATTGCGATTCCCGCAGCGGCGACTTCGATGGACACATCACTCTTGTTGCGCATTGCCATTGGCTCTTGACGATAGTCTCGGCGGCCTGCCTGGTGAATTCATTGGGCCGGCAATGGTTGGTTGATAGTCCATCTGTCGCGGCGCTCATCGCATGCAGCTTGGCTTCCTCGCAGCCACTTCAATTTAATATTCTTAAGCAGTCTCGCCGATGTCCATTCCCAAAGCATGGCGCTAACCATTCCTTCTTGCCTAAACAAACAGTTCGCTTCCTTGACTTGGTCAAGCCCTTCGTGCCGTTCCTCCCCGAGGTTCAGCAGCCCGAAACCAAGATCCCCTTCAACCAGAAGCTCATGTGGACAGCCCTTACCCTGCTCATCTTCCTGGTCATGAGCCAGATGCCCCTGTACGGCATTGTCTCTTCTGACAACTCCGATCCCCTATATTGGCTTCGAATGGTCATGGCCAGTAATCGTGGAACGCTCATGGAGCTGGGTATCACCCCCATCATTTCTTCTGGCATGGTCTTCCAGCTCCTGGCCGGCACCCACATGATTGATGTCAACCTAGAGCTCAAGTCCGACCGCGAGCTGTACCAGAGCGCCCAGAAGCTGTTTGCCTTTATCCTTTCTGCCGGTACTGCCACTGTCTACGTCTTCTCTGGCCTCTACGGGCCTCCTTCCGACCTGGGTGCCGGTATCGTCTTCTTGCTCATCCTCCAGCTGTTCGTTGCTGGTATGATTGTCATTCTGCTGGATGAGCTTTTGCAGAAGGGCTATGGTCTTGGCAGCGGTGTTTCTCTGTTCATTGCCACCAATATTTGCGAGTCAATTGTTTGGAAGGCCTTCTCTCCCACCACCATCAACACTGGCCGTGGCCCTGAGTTCGAGGGTGCTATTCTGGCCTTGTTCCACCTGCTCCTGACCTGGCCCAACAAGCAGCGTGCCCTCCAGGAGGCCTTCTACCGCCAGAACCTGCCCAATGTCATGAACCTGCTGTCCACCATCGTCATTTTTGTCGTGGTCATCTACCTGCAGGGCTTCCGTGTTGAGATCCCCGTCAAGTCGTCGCGCCAGCGTGGTGCTCGCGGCTCGTACCCCGTCCGTCTATTCTATACCTCCAACATGCCCATCATGCTGCAGTCTGCCCTCTCTTCCAACATCTTCCTGATCAGCCAGATGCTGTACTCGCGCTTCTCCGAAAACTTGATTGTTCGTCTTTTCGGTGTCTGGGAGGCTAAGGAAGGCTCTTCGCAGCTGCAGGCCATTTCTGGTCTTGTATACTACATGTCGCCTCCCTTGAACTTTAAAGACGCCCTACTGGACCCCATCCACACTTTGCTGTACATCACCTACATGCTGACTGCCTGCGCCATCTTTTCCAAGACCTGGATCGAGGTTTCCGGCTCCAGCCCCCGCGATGTTGCCAAGCAGCTGAAGGATCAGGGTCTAGTTATGGCTGGTCACCGCGACCAGAGCATGTACAAGGAGCTGAAGCGCATTATCCCTACTGCTGCCGCCTTTGGTGGTGCCACCATTGGTGCTCTTTCTGTTGCCAGTGACCTGATGGGCGCGCTCGGATCCGGTACCGGTACTCTACTCGCCGTAACGTAAGTCTATTCCCCTTATCTGGCTATCGTCCTTTGTTAAACTAACATTGTATCTTTTTCCTACAGCATCATCTACGGGTACTTTGAAATTGCTGCCAAGGAAGGCGACATGGCCAGCATGAAGGGCATGATCATGGCCTAAGGTCACATTGCACGGCTTTTAGTGTGGGAATCTTGGGGCTGATGTGAAGTTGAAGAAGTATGAGCCCTGGTCTCGTAACTATAACGAGAGTAAAAAGGAGGCGAGGTCTAGACGATCCGCTCCTTGTGTAATACCAACACAATTCGATTTTTTTGTTCTTAAAGTCATGGTATAATTCCTGTTGCCCACTTGCATACCAACCCCTACACGCGCGCAACATAGGCTATACTCGTTTGTGCCAATGTACACCAGTACGTGCACGAACCGAGCGGGCCCTATCGTAGCATTTATCTGTTTGTGCTTTTTTTCTTTGTGTCTTCCTTTTTGGCTTTTGCTTCTACACAGCTATGCTACGGATGGGGTTGTTTGATGTTTATCATATGTTCTGGTTTTTTCTGTTGGCTGATTGGTTTGGTAGGTAATCAGATAAGAAGGCGGCCGTCCCCAAGAAAATCAAGACGCGATGGGAATACCAAGTGAATGTAGTTCTGCTCCGAGATATATCACCAGACACCACGCGCCAACATGCAGGGCCATGCCATTGTTGTACTCTGTTATTCCAAGCTCGCCTTGAGATAAGAGATGACGGAGGAAACCACGAGTTACGCCCAAGGGAAGCGGTGCCTATCTATGATAGCCATGAAATATCTGTCAACCTTTCGTCCGTGTTTGTATGGATGGACGCGTTGCCATCGCCTCTATTCCAGCAGGTACACAGCCAGTCGCCAATAACACCATGCCAAGTCCAGATAGCCATGAGACGATGTCACTCACACCATCATGCGAAGGCTTCGATGTACTTGTAAAAAAACTCTTAATCCTCATTCTGGCTTGCATATTGTACGCCGGTTTTAGAGTCGTGCTCTGGTTACGCAAGCAATCATCCTGTACAGCTTACACGGTACGTAGCCATAGACAACCTACCCCAAGACATCATCGTCACGGAGCTTTCTGTAATAACGCCTGCGTCTTCTCAAACAACGAAGCCTTTTGCCCTGTCCATCGCGAGCCATTCTTTGTTTATCTAATGAACCACCCGTCAACTGTCATCGGCAGGGTTTGATGAAGCAGACACAGTCAAGGGGTGCCTGGTTAAGGGAGATACTATGGTTTAGCGAGGAATGATGGTGCAAGAGTCGGTATGAGCAAACCCTATAAGCGAGTGTTGATATGCTTAAAATACAATGAAGGGGTCCAGGCTATGAAGAATGCCTTGCTGGCCCTTGTTCATGTGGCATGTAGATACAATCAATCCATGGCTTGAACAGGGCTTTGTCAGACTATCATGGATGATGCAAAATAACACAAATACAAAAATTCCTCATGATAAGATAAGAGAGTTGGCTACTTGAATAGAAAGGTACGAAAATCAGTAGGATTCTTACAGCGACTTGGACTCACGCACAAGCACCGTTTACTTCGGAGGATGGTTGACTATAGCTTACGCTACCCTCTCATTGTATTAACTCGGCTGATATTGGGCGGGCAACGCTCGCAGCCGTGTGGTATTCGTTTTTAAGCGAAAACAACTACGAAAGGTCCTTGCTTAGCTCCTTATGTAGAGAGAGAAGCACGGGTTTTGTAATGATGGCAGAAGCCTGCCCAATCATCAAGAACGAAGGCGAAGAAAAAGAACTGCAAAAAGATATAGGCGTGGAGTTGGTACAACCGTTGTGCGGCGCGACCCAACGAACTGCGCTCTGGTCGGGGTCAGCAGCGGGATGGGGAAGAGTACCTCTTGTATCGCCTAGTGCGGATGCGTGCAGCGCAGGATATGCAGGTAGGAGGGGAATATATGTATATATTTCACGGACCTCCACAGCCGACTTCGTCAGCAACCGGGCGTAGTGGTTGAATGCCAGTTGGGTTTGTGTGCTGGCGGTGACGATAAGAAGACGGCTCCATGCAGCACATGCTCATATGCGTGTCTTGGCCGATGTACGGTACGTTCATGCGTAGGCAAGTGCAAGGAACTGTGGTACAGCCTACATATACATTTCTTCCTCTTGGAGTAGCCGAATCTCAAAGGCAGGCTTTAATCAAGAGCATGCGATTGGTCGGCTCTTTTCTGCTCTAACGAGCCGGGCCTAGTTAAGCCCTTCGCATTCGTGCTGTCTTCGTCACTCATCTTTTTTCGGCAAGAAAGCCGCAACCAAGTCAACTGTACGAAAACGGGGCTGCCATGCCATGCGGACTAAGGGTTTGACTAGAGCAAAGCGGCTGATGGTCCGCTTCGGACGTTTGTGTGCGGTGGTTTTCAATGCGCTCGAAGCCTCGATTCTTGCTACTTGAGTGGGCTTGTGGTTTGTGAGTCAGTCCGTATGAAGTGAGGCAATAGCACGAAGGGATATGAGAAACAACGTTTCACACAAGTAGCTAAAAAGCTTATTCCGGGATATATACCCTCCAGCATCTATTGCAGCCACTCCAAGATAAAAAGGACGCCACGGGAAAAGGCCGAAGCCC
>NETT01000610.1:0-12991 GCA_003449175.1 Ceratocystis smalleyi
GTTTGAACCTAGTGATTCCAGTAGACGCAAAATACATTCAAATCAAATCAAATCAACCAATCCGGCATCGTTTGATCCTAGTGATTCCAGTAGACGTAAAATATATTCAAATCAAATCAAATCAAGCGTCAGTTTATCCGAGCCTTATCCGGAGCTCTCCCGGAAGTCTGCTCCGACACAGGTCAGTCAGTGGTCACGTGACTATGCGGCCACACAACTCAGATACCAGCTCCCCTCAGCCAATATCCCGCCAGATAGAAGAGAGGACCAGCAGAACATGACGAAGCTCGCACACTGGAGCCCCGGCACCAGTCACGCATATTGATGCTTTCCACAACAGGTCAGGATAAAAATAAAAGCGCAACGGGACGTATTGAAAAACGAACTGTGTACAATAACCAACAGACTCGCAAGAACAGTCTCCCACGACCGCTGTCTATGCTTCCCTAGGCGTAGTAGCATTGGAAAATGGCACATCTCCTCGGGGCCATGTCACATAGGAGCCACTGCTCTAAGCTGCAGTAATACGAATCAAAACACGGTTCCAGAAGTAGGCCAAGCAGTAGAAGAGCTTCCCTACACAACCATGCCAATGCATGTCAGCGATGTGGCAGCCAAGCCCAGTCCATACATAGTCCAGGCTCCTATTAACAGCGTGGACCGTCCGAGCGCAATTTTTGACGTGATAGTATTAAGGCCCACAGCCTAGTCAGCCGCCGATCTTCGTAACCCAGCCTGCTCTCACCGGCCCGATAGTTAACTACCGCAAGGCTTGGAGCCTTGGCCGATAATCAGATTACAGCCCAATAGGCCTCAAATCAAGCGCACCTTTGCACGGCACAAAGGGCTTGGAGTTCGTGACCTTTTTTTTTTTTTTTCCTTCATTACGTCATCGCACCACAGTTCATGTACCTGCCAGATAAGAACGCCACTAGCTACGGCAGACTAGCAAATGTGGGACAAACTAGGGCTGGTCTAGGGTCTGCCTGTGTAACCCTGACGTGGGGCTGTATTAGCTAAAGTAGACGACCCTCGAGACTTGATGTGTGTCACCTGCATCGCTGATATGCACTTCCGGTCTCTCTCTGCGACTTGGGTGCAATGCTACGAGGTTAATATATGCTTGGTAAACGGCAGCTAAGCCGAGAAGACGCCGACTGATTCTTTCTGCAAACTTGACCGACAGAGCCGACATTGGTGTAACTAGTCCAAGTGGAACGGTGAGCAACAACATCCGCACAAAGACACGATAGTTGAAAGTTAAAATGAAAGATAAAACAAAAGCTTGCCAGACGCAAAAGAGGATGAGAAAATTCTTCGCACATATATTCAGCAGCCTTTCGGATCAACAACCTTGTCGCCGTTGATCTTTACCAGGAGAGGTTAGACTGCTTTGACACAAAGGATTACTTCTAAGCCTGAGTGCTAAGCTTCAAAATGTCCAGTGACGTATTGCTTGTGCCTTCGGATTTCTATTGTGGCCGTGTGCAAGCCGAGAAAAAATTTCTTTTCCACTACCCAACAGTTTGCAGGCCGTCGCTGGCTGCAATTCACCCAGCTCTCCCCGCCGTACTCAATGACCAAATGAAGCTTACCAGTCAATGCAATGACAAGCCAATATGGCATCAATCCCTCTATCTCGTTCACTCTCTTTATCTCGCGGCCCAAGCTCCCCGAATCCCGTCTGTATCACTGAAGTTGACAATGTGCTTCCAAATCCGCAAGTTGCCATCTAGGTTTACACCAATCAGGCTCAGTCAGTAGCCATGTAAAGTTTAATCAGTCCAGTCAGAATGTAACATTATGTCACTTGACTGCTGATCAGCAGGGCGTATACGGCTTCCTGCTAGTATAATCGCATGTGATAGCCGTTTTTCGCCCAGTAGCAGCATTGCTAGCGACAGAAAAGGCTTAAAACGGTTGCTTCATGACAGACCGCTGCTAAACTCTTGTGCTCTTCGCAACTCCTCAACCCCAACGCTACATCAGATCGACGGAAATACCTCGACACCCCGAAGACTACGTCTCCCTCCTCTCCCCTCCCCCATTTGCGGCCACTATCTCCAACTTCACTCCCACCAGGCCAACATGGAGCCTTTTTCGTTTGCCGCGGGCATCTTCCCCCTTTTCAAGTCCTCTATGGACAACTTCAAAATTGACAACGACGCTATAAACATGCGGAGCGATCTCCGCGACGATCTTCTCGTCTTGAACGCCTACGAGGCCAAATTGAAGAACTGGTCGAAAGATTTCGATGTCAAGAAGCCCGACTTTGGTGTGCCGGGCTGCAACAAGACTCAGCGCATCACGGCTTTCATGATCTTAGCCAGAATCAATCTTCACCTCTCCAAGTGCGACAAGAGGGCAAAGCTGTACGATCTGAGAAAGAACATCTCGCTACAGGCCATGGAAAATGCGGCAAAGAAGGGCAACGAGCATATCGCCAAGTACCTTGAGGAATATGAGCATAAGACTTGCTTCCTCGTCCGGTTCTTCCGCTCGCTGTGGTGGGCTTTCTATCATCGCGAGAACTTCCAGGAGCGGATTGGCAAGATTGGCGAGCTGCTGGACGCCCTTTCAACGGTCCTACCCCCTCCCGACAAAAAGGAGGAAATTCTGGCAAAGCTGGCCGGAACTGTTGACGAAAGTGTCGGCATGAATATTCTCAACTGGATTTCAACCATCGTGCCCCGGGAGATACACAAGCATAAGCGGAGCGAGGCTGGCCTCCATGTCAACAACAAAGGCGTCGGTAGCAGCAGCCACATTGCTGGCCAAGCCCTTCTCAAATCGCACCAGTTCCAAAGCTGGCTCTATGGGTCCTGCGATAGGCTCTGGTACAAAGGTCCTGGTGAGTTCAGCCCAGAAGCTAGGCTACAAGCCGCTAGGCCAACACGCGCCGCTAATGCCAGTCTTTGGAAATCTAGCTGGAGTTGGAAAGACAATCTTAGCGTAAGTCCTGCACTCGACAGTACAGCGCATATCTGTAGCTCGACCAACTAACACCTTGCACCAAAGATCCTCTATCATCAACGCTGTTCGCAACAGCTGCATGTCCAAGAACAAAGGATGCCAATACGCTTACTTCTACGCTATCTACGATAAAAAGCATACCCGGCACGATATTCTCGCTTCCCTGTGCACTCGTCTCCTGCAGCCAATGACCAACCCGCCGATCTACATCGCAAACCTATGGAAGAAAAGAGGCCATGGGCGGGAGCGGATCTCTCCAGGTGACATTGAGAAGCTCTACCAGCTCCTCATCAAGAACAGAAAAACATTCATCGTCATTGATGCCCTCGACGAGCTCGACTCTAGTGAGCAGCAGGAGCTGATCGAGATTCTGCAGCCCAAGAACGCCAACGGTGATTTTGAGGGTGTTTTGAAGCTTCTCGTAACCTCTCGCGAAGTCGAGGGATTCTCTGACAAAGCAGAAACCTTTGCCACCTGCGAGGTTGTTGCCGACGACAAGGACATTGCAGCTTTCATCGATCACCGGCTGGAGAAGAGCAAAGAAGATAACAAGAAGATGGCAAAGCTGCTCTCCGAAAGTCCCGATCTGGAGAAGACCATCAAGGCAGCCGTGCTAGAAAAGGCCAGCGGCATGTAAGCACTCTCTTCCATTGATGCCACTCCTTTTTTTTTTCTTTTTCGTCAGTCACTAATACAGAGCAGATTCATTGTTGCCTATCTCCAGATGAATTGGGTTATGAGTCAAAAAAGCCAGTCAAGCATCCATAAGTGCCTCGAGAACATGCCCGATACGCTTGATGGCATGTACAAAACAACCTTTCATCGCATCCAAGAAAAGGCTAACAAGAGCCAGCGTGTAGACTGCCAAAATCTCGGTCCCCTGTTTATTAGCTGGGTCTTCTGCCATTTCAAGTCACATACCCCGAAACAGATCACTCAAAACATTGCCCTAGCCTTCATCTCCATCATGAACGGCATAGCACCGTCGGAAGACCCTGATCCCCCGTCGCTAGATGACGTCGTGGCTTATTCGTGCGGTATCTTGAAGTACGGCAGCGGGCTTGAGTTTTTCCACAGAACCTGCAGCGACTACATTGCGGAGAATCAGTCCGAGCTGGTGAAGCGCATGTCTGACCAAGTCATCCAGATATTCAACAAGGCCTTGGAAAACAGCGACCTCCATCTTCTCGGCGACGCGAGATTCCTAGAGTTCCTAGTGGCCCGCCACCGCACGCCCAGACGAGACTCGGACAACGCCACCACGAGCTTTGAACAGGACCTCGCGAAACTGGAAAGCTCGAGGGCCTTCCAGCTAGCAGCATACATTGTCACATGCAATTGGTTTTCGGGCACGGAGTGTGTGTACTTGGAGGAATACAGCGCAAGCGAAGAGTCAGGGCGGCAAGATCCCAGCGCTTCGCTCTACGCCAAATGGTCCGCTTTACATTTGCTGGCAAAGCAGTCGACACTTGCACCCACCAAGCCGCCTCCCCCTTCAACTTCGTGGGGGGAGATTGCCCTCACAAAAGCCCACCCAAAGATAAGGCTCTTCTTTTTTAAAGAAGAGGGGCTGTTCGCATGCAAAGAAGCCGACATTACTAGCGATGGTCCATGTGGTCTAAGCCTGCTTCCAGATCTTATCAAGGGACTCATGCCCGAGCCTCCCTTGACCATAGCGGAAACCATTTTCCTGCACGCTTCTTCTATTTCCAAGTCCCACGAGTGGTACTTGAAGCCACCGTTTGGGGAGCTCCTAGGCAGGTTGCTGCAGACAAGGACCATGGGTACCATACAGGCAATGGGAAATCTGGACATGTTACTGGCGGCCAAGAACAAAGGGCTCGTCAACCTCTCCCTCCGTCTAAACAGCGGCGCTGGACTTTACATTATCATGTTTGATATGTGCAAGGCACAAAAGCCGATGTCCGTGGACGCCTGGAGCCACTTGGGGGACCTGATTGACAAGGCCTACGTCTACGACAACGGCATTGTTGAGGGCGATTTGTTCAACTTTCTTAAGGCCTGCTACGAGGGCCAATCGACCGCGAGGTACGCCAAGCTAGAGGCGATCGAGTGTTTAGGCTACCTCACAGCTGACCTGCAATCTTTTGAGATTGGCGATATGGCCGGTCTTCTGCGGCGTTACAGGAAGATGTTGGAGCCGGCCAAATAGAAGGAGGCGAAAAAGAAACTGGCGAGCAAGTGTGGTGACGGTGGAAGACAAGAGGGAACAAAAAGGCGCGAGCTAGCTTAGAAGCACAGTAAACGGACGCTTTCAGCTAGCTGGTTGATAAAGGCATGTCATGTCATGCGGGATAATTGTAGATTAGGAACATAGAAACCATCTTAGTAGTATAGCATCGGAAACATGCCCTTTGACTCTAGGAACGTTTCACGCCTTATACGTAGCTGAAATCAGTGCAGTATAGCCGTCCCGCGTATAAGCCCCCCAAGGTCAGCGTATCCAGCGATGCCCAGGCGCTAGCTCTGTCATTGCATGCATGGCATGTTGGGTAGCCGCGGGCTTAGGAGGAGTGCCAGAGCCTGCATCGCTTGGGCCACGGAATAGAGAAGAGACACAGACAGCTCTTGTCCCTAGCTCAAGAAACAACAAAAAGCCCAATCGCAGATTTCGAAGGCGGTATTCAATCGGGCTCGCGGCAAAATAAGCGATCTCTGATTTGTCTGTGTCTTCCGACATGCTTTGCACCAAGCTTCCATGCCAAGCAAAACTGCGTGCCAACCTGCATGACGACAGGAAACAGCGTGCGTAAGACTGCCGCCCTTTACATGCAGAATTGTCAGCCAAGCACGAGTGGCAAGCTGCGCCAGCCCATGTCAGTGCAGCCTGTGACGTAGAATAAATACCAAGTCATATCAGCCGGCTTTGAGTTTGGGCTGGGCGTCACACGCGCGGCACGCAGTCTGGAGCCCTACCCAACTGCATAAGCGTGCCTATACTATCTAAGAGCCTGGGCGCTGTGCTTGGGTAAGCTCTGTTGGCACCGTTAAACTGCTTGTGGCGCAGGCGCCAGCATTTACCCACCGTATATCCATCGCTCGTATGGAAACGGCGTGTGTATACATGTGCCCTGACACACACAGCTGGAAGGCCACCCATTGCTCTACCACCTTGTATCTGGCCTTTGCAGCTCGACTGTCTTTCCTCTCAGCCAACTAGATGAACCCAGGATGTCGCACTCGTCCTATTCTTACAATCACTCACCATCTACCCACCCTACCATCTGCATCGCAATACAATACAACCCACGGCACAGTTGCAGTCCGCGCTGCGCGCATTGCTGTTCAAAAAAAAAACATTTACTATTTGAACCTGTCGGCTAGATATCACATGGTCGTTTCTATATCTAGCCAAAATGCTAGTACTGTCGTTGTGGCCTACTTACCGCATCTCTGCCTAGTTGGCTAGCTGAATGCGCCGGCTTGCTAGAATAAGGCTTTCCCCGTGCTTCGGCAAAGGGATTAGTTCCCGCGTACATTCTGCCACGCTGCTGCTGCTGTTCGAGCGCAGCCATCTCACGAGAATTTTGAGGCGAATAACCCATGTCCCCCATGCTCGTCGCTTTCTTCAGCGGTGAGTTGGTGTGTGTGTGGACGCCCATGTTGCCGCCAAAGTTGTAGGATTCAGAAGCCGACCCAGACATCGTCCCCATAGAGGTCCTCGACTTCAGCACATTAGCGCCCGTAGATGTACCGTGCGAAACCATCATAGCGGGCATGCTTTTACGAAGTGATCCTCGCAAAGCAGTAGCAGGAGTAGGCGACTCAATGGACTGGATTGGCCTAGAGGCAGGAGTAGGCGTGTAAACCTGAGGGCTATTCGAATGTCCAAAGGAAGTGTTATAACCCTCGGGATCATAGGCCTTGCTATAGTTTGTATTGGGGTGTATTTGAAAGCCGCGATGAAGGAGAGTTGTAGGGGTTCCAACAGCCGACGACATTTCAATACGAAGCGTGTTGTTACCAGTCTCGATAATATTAGCTTGGGTAGCAGCATCCCTCACAGTCGGATGCAGCCGAGGATGGACAAACTTTGTGTTGTACTCGTTCATAACCTCCCGGTTTACCAGAGCCGTGTCCTTGGCTTGCTGAGCAAAGCAGGATTGCACAAGCAGAAGCTGCAGTGACAGTACTGCTTGAAGGACAAGGCAGTTGAAGACGGTGATGCTTGGCTGGGGGTCGTCACGGGAAATGGGCAAGGAGGTGAGATACACAAGAGCATGTGCTGGACTGAAGATGCACGCAATACGCAAGGACAGCGGAAGAGGATCCCACACAGCCAGCTCCCACACATCGCGAGTCTTGTCAGGATGAGAACGGTCTTCAGCACTCTCGGGCCGGAGAGCCTGCTTGAAAAGGCGAATCGGAGAGGCAGCGGACGGGGTAGACTGAACGTTGACGCGCTTAGCAGACTTTGTGTCGGGGACAGCATCTATATTGTGCTGGAAAAGACGATACAGGCGAACACGGGTAGCCGTATAGTAAGCATTAACCAGACACCCTAGAACCAGTGTCCAGACAAGTGCTCTGGCCTGTGGGAGAGTAGGTCAGTAGAAGGCGGAAAAGGATGCAGATGCAGGTTCAAGCAGACAGGCAGACAGGCAGAGACTTACCAGATAAGCCATTGATGAAGAGCTGCCGCCATCGCCAAACAAATCGTCAACATTTTCAGATGCCGAGTTTGATCGGGCAACAAGGAAAACCACATGCATAGCAAGCCCCAGCTTCAGTCCCAAGCTCTCAGGATCGTAGTCGCGTGTTTCCATCTCCTCCGACAGCCAAAGCAGAAAGTCCATGGGGTTGAGGATGGCCGAGAGTCGTTCCGACAACGGCTTTTTGCGAACGATTCGACGCGGGGGAGGCGCCATTTTGTGTGGGTTTTATTTGGGTGTTGGAGTGCCTAGAGGAGTATGCCTAAGTGCGCCGCGTGACTGTCCATTAAAAGATTCGTAGCTATTTGGTCCGGGTTGGAAGTATGCAAGATACGACAGATTTGAATGGGATACCGAGAGGTCAAGGTTGGTTGTGCGTTCGGTAGCGGTTGTAGCATGAAGCTTCACTTAGGGGAGGATATTAGATTAAAAGAAAGCAAGAAAGACGGCCAGAGACGAACAAAAAGGGCAATGTGAGGCAACGAATCACCTTCAAAGCAAAATTAGTATCGACATTAGAAAAATAGACGAGAAGAACAAAGAAAAAGGAACAAAGAACAGCTGTGTTCACACCAAAGTAAACAAAAAAAAACCTGCACAAAATTTGTTTTTTTTTCCCAAGGCTGATAACCAGCTCCCAAGACAACGGTAGGTAGTCCTTAACAAGGCACAGTGCTTTTTATGTGTCGCAGGCACGGTAGCGTCTGCACCTGCACCGACTAGGCCTCAGGACCAAGAATCTGCGAAAGGTATCCCGCAGGCAAAATAAAAAACTTTCAGTCCCGTTTCCCCCCCAGGCACCGCGCCACCCACCACCCTCTAGCTGCCTCCCTATCGCCTGCCCTCTCTACTCCCTACTCTCTACTCCCTACTCTCTACCCTCTACATGTGCTTCTCTTCTCGTCGTCCTGTCCCAGCACCTCTTACGCTCCCTATCCCATGACATCACAAAGGCCAGGGATCTAGACCGTGCGCCCACACTGTGTGTACAGCCCCAAAGCGGACGGATAAGTGGGGCCAGGTATAGTATAGCTTCATGATAAACCAAAACAATGCTCTCATACAAAAATTGTCTCCAACTCCCAACTCCCTCTTCTTTTCCTCGTGCTGCTGGTCTCGAACGTTCGCGTTTCTCAAGGAACTCAAAACCAAAGAAAAAGAAAAACGCAAAAGGAAAAAGGAAAATCCCACATCTATAGTCCTCGCCGCACGCCGCAAGATTCAATCTATCCAAGCACAATGGCTTCCCAGGCCGACTACAAAGACCGCCAGTTTCTCGCTGTCATTGGCGATGAGGTAAATGCCGCCTGCCTGTCTTCAGCCTCGTCCGCCCTCAACCCGCTGCTTCCCGGCCACCACCCCCGTCTCCGTCCTCCCTCTTGCTCTCTTGCTTGCCTGAACCTGAAGCTAATCAATTCCTTCTCCGCAGGACTCTGTTACGGGCCTTCTCCTTGCCGGCATTGGAGTAAGTTGAGGCTCAACAGCTCATGCCTGACCTACCTAGCTCAATTAGCCGCTCCAAAAACTAACACCATGTACAGCACGTCACTTCTGGAGCCGATACGCAAAAGAACTTCCTTGTCGTCGACGGAAAGACCGAGACGTCTGCCATTGAGGCGGCCTTTGAGCGCTTCACCACTGACCGCAAGGACATCGGGATTGTTCTGATCAACCAGCACGTAAGTTTGCTGCTACATCTCCTTCTTCCCATCTGCCTTTCTTTCTTGTGCCCCATCGCAGCGCGAGATTTTGCTAACCTGCCTTCGCTCTCTTCCGTGCAGATTGCCGAAAGAATACGACACCAAGTCGACACCTATACTGCCGCCTTCCCGACCATCCTCGAAATCCCCAGCAAAGATCACCCCTACGACCCCGAGAAGGACAGCGTTTTGCGCAGAGTCCGCAGACTGTTTGGCGAATAAACAGGCCAGCCTCAAACGGCAGCTGTTGTGTACTTTTTGGATGAAATCTTGTTGTACAATTTGTCATGTCAGCTTATACAATTAATCAGTTCCTGAACTTGAGAACCCTTTCGTAACCAAGCCCCTTGTACCATTGAAACGGGCATCTCCATTGCCATGGCCGCTGCTAGACACTTAGTTGGTGGGTGACGTAAATCTTCTCAAGCGGCCCATGCTGCTCGGTGGCGCAGCAGGCGTCCACATCACAACTATCTCTCTCTCTCTCCCGCCTATCCTGTATCCTTGGAGAGACCGACGCATCACTAAGGAAAAAGAAAGCCCCAAAAAAAAGCGAAAATCCGCTGTCTGTTGAATTGTCAAAGCTGTATATGAATCCAATCAAACATTATAACTAATCCATCTGGCGCCCGGCCAACGTCAGATTCCGAAGCCGGTATTAAGCGTGAAGTCGTACAAGATAGCCTGTGACTCTTCATCCTCCCGAGAGCTTGCCTGCTCACTACAGCTCATCTCCGAGAACTTTGGCCGAGAATGAGACTGTAGCAGTGAGGCAAGTCACAGGCTCGTCGTCGACGGTGTACACATCGGCGAATACGTTGTATGTGCCCTAAAACAAAGAAGCCGGTCAGGTCAGTCTTGATGATTCATTGCACAAAGGCCAAGGCCAAGATCGCTTTTACTTACAGGGGGGATTTCGGCAGGCAGCGTAACATTCTTGGTCAGCATCAGGTGGCCGGCCTTAATGGGGCACTCCATATCAACGTTCTCTACCTGCTCGCACAAGTCCGCCGTTGTACTAAGGAGACGAATAAGACCATACTTGACAGTTATCTTAACGTATGCTCCTTCGTAAATGTCTTCTTTGACCAGGCCAGTGGCCTTGATGACTAGGTCCTGGCCACTGCAGTATAATAGACCATGTATTAGCACGTGTATTGTTTCGTGTAGGTGCGTGGCGATTCTGGTGGCAGTAAAGAAAAAGACAGAGGATACTCACGCTTTGGGAGGGTTGGGAGCCAAATCGACTCTCTCAATGACAACGACATCATCAGCGTGGTTTCTGTCGCAAAGCGTCAAAGGAGAGTCGCCGGGAATCTTGTGCTTCTCTGTCGTAGCCAGATCTGCCGCGGGTTTGGGAACGAAGCTAAAGGCTGAGGTCGGAACGATGCTCGCCGACAAAAGGGCGACGGCAGAGGTGAGAAGCCGCATTTCGTAAACTCGGTGAAGAACAGTAGGTGGCGCTTAAGCGTCAATAATTACGAGAAGAGTGTCGCGTCAAGTGAGCCTCGTATATACGAATAGAGAATATACTTAGTCGCGCTATTCTTGCCACAGCCAGACACGCAAAAAGATGTTGATAAAAAAAACGATGCCAAGTTATTCGGCCAGAGAAGAGAAGAAGATAAGTTGAGGTAGATATTCCTAGTTTGTTGAGGTTAAATGCGAACTCAAGATAGAGCTAAGAACGTCATGAGAGTTAGAGGGCAACAGTCATTGGCTACCGGGTGCATTTTTAGTGGGGCCCTGGTTGACACGCTTTGATTGGCCCCATTTTATGTGACAGCCCAGCCAGCCAAAGCAACAACACCCACAGATCATAGAGCGGTCACGTGCGGAAGCCAGCTTCTTGCTAGTTGGTTACATACGAACGAGTAAAAGCCCTCTCTCCCTGAATCCCTGAATCCTTTATAGCTGCTAGGTCTATAGTGGATTCAACGGGGCAATGAGTGAGTGAGTTTCTACAAATGTCTGGATATTGCCTCATCATTTCAATCCAGTTCCAACTACACAGCCTGTTGCGGTTATGCTAGGGTTGTGTCTCAAGGGCTCGCCAGCTCTCCAAAAGTACACAGCCGCCTGCGTCTGCAGAAGCCAATCCAAGACCCTTTGAGGCCAGCTTTGGCTACCAGTGTTGTCCTTCAATATACAGTTCTTATGCTACTCCTCCAGCTGCCATTTAGTTAATGTTATTACTATAATAAAGGCCCCACGGTCTGACTCTATCAAATACCCCAATACAACCTCACTCAACCCCAGCCCCAGCTACTCAGGACATGGGCGGGGAGAGTGCAGGCTCCCGTGCCTCCCTCAACCGTATAGCAATACAACAACAACATCGCGCGTAAATCTGAAACAACCAAGGTAGAGTGTAGATCACCAAGTACATTGATGTTTGCCACAGCTCACAGCTTCTTTTCCCTATGTTGTCTGGGCCAGGCAGGCAGGCGCCCAAGTGGTTGTGGTTAGAACATTCCATGTCAATTGAGATGGTGTTTCCCATACAACGACAAGACGAGCCGTGGAAACCATCAAAGTGTTGACGCCTATCTTTTAAATTCCTGTACACGTCATCTCGTTGGGAAATGATAAGGCGGGCGGATAGGTACTTTGGTCTGTTCGCATGTCAGAAAACAATGCAGAGAGAGAAGGGGAGGGCAATGCGCACACAACCCTAGCTTTGGAGACCCTAGACATGCAACGACGAGTAGAGGCTAGTGAATTGGTGGAATTCACCATCAAGAAATAGAGAACACAAATAAGAGTCAAGACATTAGGGTCCTGGGTTACAAAGAGGTTCAAGACAAAGAACAGCCTAGACCAGACTGATTGTTGCGGACGTTTTGGTTGTCACTAAGGCTTGGGTCATGGACAAACAGACTTGTCTGATTTGATCTAGACCCTTAGGAGGAGCAAAAGAGAAACGGGGGGATAAAGGGGAGAAGAGAAGAGGACATGTTTGAGCAAGTGCAAGGAAGAAACACCCAAAGAAACCCACGGGAGAAGATGGAGAAAAATGGAGTTAGGCATCTCTATCCATCGACCTGTGCCGTCTCGTGCGTATCTGCGTGTATGTATGTGCATATTCAGCAAGAGGGATGTAAATTCCTATCGGAAACAAAAAGGGAGGGCTGTAAAATTTCGAGCACGGCCATTCTGGGAGAAGTTGGCTCCGCCCCGCTCCGAGCAACAGACGGGGCTAGGCGAGGGGAGGGGGAGTTGAATGCAAAAATGGAGGAGCAACAAACACATAGCAACATCTACAAAATATGATTATAAGGCAAAAGAAGAAAACCAAGGGTCGTGGGGGTGAGTTTGGTAAACGAAGTTCGCTTGTGTGTCTGTGTCCACATGCTGCATTCTAGACCGTGGCCGTTGGTGGCTAGAATCTGCAGCTCTTCTGCTGTGTTTGTATCCATCCCGTAGACAAAAAGAACGTGTAGAAGCTGAACGGTCCCTTGCAGTAGCGTCTACATTTGCGCCTAATTGTCTTGTTGGACAGGAAGGAGTAAGGGAAATGAAAAAAAAAATAGCAAAAACTGTTTCGAGTAAACGATAAACAATAACAAAGAGGAATATGGTAGATTGTCTTAGAATCAAAGGCAAGAGAAAGCCATGACGATAAAGAAGGAGGGGGGCGGGGGG
>NETT01000611.1:0-12977 GCA_003449175.1 Ceratocystis smalleyi
GATGGAGGAGGGGGGGGGGTAGGGAGGGGCGTGAAGGCCTTTTACTGGTGTCCTAGGCCAAGCACGATGACAGATTCATTATTCATTGCTGTAGTGTGGTATCGAATTCTTTTTTTTTTCTTCAAATACTTTGCAGCTGAAAAAGAAAAGAAAAAGATAATATAAATAGATAAAAAGAATGACTGGCATAGTAGCATAGGAACATCATACCGCCACAGCCATTTGCGTGCACTTGGAGCCCCTCTGATATTTTGACGCTCACTATGTGTTGCACTTTTCCCTGTTGAGTAAGGCTGCAGACGACGCCTGATACGATCCGCAGCCCATCCTGGCCTTGCGAATGAGTAAGCCAGAAGAAATGAGCGCTAGTCGTAATATCGCAAGTGTATGGACACTTACTGGCTGGCAATCTGGGCACACCAGCGAGCAGCAGTGCCAGGGCGGGAGAAGGAGCAGACAAACAAGGGAGAGTCTGCACACTACCTGCACCTGGGGCCGGACGGAGACAAAACAAGACCCCGACAAGCGACAGGAAACAACAGCCTGTCTCCCAGCACCAATCCCAGCGCCTAGGCAAGCATGCCCATGGGCTCTAGGAGGAAAAGAAGCGAAGAAGCGAAGAAACGAAGCCCATGGAGCGGGCTTGACAAAGGAATAAAGGAGCAAAAAAAGTGATTAGCACGGGCCCAGGCAAGGGCTCCCCCGACACAATGCGGAAATAATCACAAAGAAATCGAGGGCAAATGCCTACGCTACACTCGCTTAAAAAGCTTTGCCTTGGGGCCAAGGCTTTGTCTCAGAAGCCAGAGCTTCCAGGAAGTAAAACAGAACGAGACGAACAAGAGCTTGGCTAAGGGAAGCCATGGGGAAAATCAAAAACAAAATCAAAAAGAGAGAAGAACGTGGATGTGGCTGTGGTTGTAGTTGTGTAAGCAGCCATGATGCTGCCCTTTTTTGGTTGCTTTTTTCTGTATCTTTTCTCCGTTCCTGGTAATAAACTAAGAAGAAGAAATAAGGAAATAAAAATAAGGAAAGAGATAGCGACACGAAAGGGGAAACGAGGTTAGAGGGAGCAGAGAGATTGCACTGGTGGGAGGACCAAGTGGGAAAAGCAACACAAGGACACTGGCCAATCAGCACCGGGGACGGCGTGAGTGAGATATGCAGCAACCTACCTGTCTTACACAAAATGAAGTTGAAGGGTTGGTGAGTTGTTAGCTTCCTCATTCAGCCAAAGCAGAGCACGACATGTACGTGTGTGCATAGACGTGGGCAAATGCACCCAAGCAGCCGCAGGGCATCAAGCTAGGCAGGTTAGCAGGCTAACAGACACACACTGTTTAGGCAGACTAGGCAGGTAGATTGGTCCTTGGAAAAGAGCTCATATTCAATGTTCAGCACATGCACACACAAACTACCCAGGTTCTACGGGTACGGTACAAGCTGTCTACCCCGATAATAACCGCAACAATGGAACAAGAAAGGAGGAGCAAGACGGGATAACACAACAGAAGAACACAGAAGGAGCAAGACGGGATAACACAACAGAAGAACACAGAAGGAGCAAGACGAAATAACAATTTCATCTGCATGAGAAATACATGCTGAACCTGAGCTGTACCCAGAAGAAGAAACGCTGGCCACCTGGACACCAGGTGACGCAGAGCAGAAAGAGAGGAGTCAAAAGCCGCCAGGGAAATAAACCAATGCATGAAAAGAGAAGAGAAAAGGGAAAAGAAAGCCAAGTCAAGACAGGGAAGGCAACGCACAGCCCAAGCAGGACCAATGAACACTAGAAAGCACAAAAACACAAGATACACTGTATATGGAGAGAACGCCAGGCCCGATGGCCGCAGAAAAGAAGCCAGAGAGAAGAGAATCGTAAGGTCATGCAGATGGTGGTATAGGCGGAAGAGATCAGGCCAAGGCCTCACTTCTTTGAAATCACTTTGCCAGACACACCGCTGCGCTTGCCCTTGGACTTTGGTGCTTTGCACTGCTGGCAGCTGGGAATCTTGTTGTTTAGCCTGCATAGGCACTTGGCGCAGCGCCACCAGCCGGGCCGCTTGCTCGCCAGCTCAGGCAAGTCTAGAGCGGGAGATGCATGCATTTTGCGGGAAGTAGCAACAGCATCGGCCTTCCTTTTCTGGGCTGCAACTGGCAGATCGCCCTGCTTGACGACCTCGTCCTTGTGGTAGTCCCGGTAGTGATCGCGAAGATGATCACGGCGGTGGAAAGGCGATTCCAGCGTGGAGCGGTTGCAGCGGCGGTAGTCGCAGAGAAAGGTCTTTTTTTGGTCTGCCGGCAGGTGGATATGGTGGATGTGGCGTTGGAGGTCGGCTTTACGCTTAAACACGCGCGACACGCAGCTTGCCTCAAGGCAGACGAAGCGTGGTGACTTGGGAGCTGGGTCCGAAAACCTGTAGGGAGCAAACAGAGAACAGTCAGTAACACAGCTCAAGACACCGCAATCGGAAGCAGGAGTATCTCACCTTCCTGGAGACAGGCTAGGCGTCTGCACCGGGTGAGGGCTGGGCGCTGCTATAAACCCGGCCGCCGGGTCGGAGACTTCATCCCGAGGGCCCGGGTGTCTGCCGAAGCCGGCAGCACTCGACGCACCTTCGTCCCAGGCTGGAGGCATATCTGGAATGTCTTCAATGCGCATGTGTATGCCTGGGAAGCCCGCACTATAGTCTAGCCCATTCCCCATTACAGAGGGGTTGCCAAATATGATGTTGCCGGTCATGTTTCCTATGCCACTGCCCGTGAGAGCGGGATTAATGTAGTGAGTATGGCCGTTTGCTTGCGGTGAATAGGGGGAATAGGCATGGTGCTCGGGCGAGCTGGGGTTTGAGCTATTGTATGAGCTCGTGCAGTATGGACTATGGCTGCCGTTGTCGGGCCAAGGGCTAGAACCGCTGTGTGATTGAAGCCCGTCGTTGTCCCATGTCATGTCAGCATTCCAAGTCTTGTTGTTATTCCACGTAAAGTTAGCGAGGGGCTGGTCCAGATGTTTATCTGAGTAGAGGAAATGGGATTGTAGCTGCTGCATTGTGAAGAAATGAGAAGTGGGAGAATGTCTCTGTGCTTGTGTATGTGTGACAGGTATGTTGGCGTGGGAGAATAGAGGGAGAGGAAGTTCAACGACTAAAAGAAAGGGCAGAGTGCTTGGGGTAATGGAGCTATAACTGAGTAGTATGATGAGAGCCAGAGAGGAAGACGAAACGAGGTGTGTTGTAGAGAAGACAGGTCATGAAGCGTATGGGAATGGGAGTAGGGCTACGATTTATATATGAGTATATATGTATGTACGTACAGGTAGGTATGTATCAAGGACTTCTACCAAATTGAATTGTCTTACGCCGAGCTGCTAAGCCAAGCAGCTACTAGTTGAGTATAATAAGTACACCCCTTGGATTTCTTTCTTCCTTTATTGCACGATACATTGCTTCCCTGCTACCGGTCAATGCAGCTTACACGCACACCCCCCCCCCCCCCCTCGTTCATCAAGCAATGAAAAGAAAACCAGTTAAATGGTATGGCTTCAAGCAAGCCTGCGGGTTCTCAGTCACACACCTAGAATCCTCTCAGCACTACAATTATTTCCGTTTTCTCTTTCTCTTCCTAGGTGATTCTCATATTGCATGCTTGAAATGTCTTGGTTTTTTATGCAGTGTTGGTACGAAGGTTTTTCTATTTTTCTATTTTTCTTTTTACCTTTTTTACCTTTTTTGCCTTTTTTGCCTTTTTTGCTTTTTTTACTTTTATTTTTTGGCCGCGAAACAGGGCTAGCAACAAAGAGAAAGGAAAAGAAGTAAACATTCCTCTGATCCCAGGGGGAAGCCCGCGGGTGTAAAAAGAACAACTAAAGTCAAAAAGTCCTGTTCTAGTAAGTTTCTCTACTGTTCTTGATGTGCTCGCCTAGCCTTAGTTGGACTTGAAGGGAGAGACGGTGTTTTATTTGCAAGTGAGTTGGGTGGGAGAGACAGAGAGGACATCAGTGTGCAATTGTCTTGCTGTGTCGTCTTTGTTTCTCCCTGTCGTTTTCTGGGGCTGCCTGTATCATGAACGGTGGTGGGCAGGGTCGTCTGTATTCTGCACTCACCCAGCGCAAATGAGATCTCAATTTCAGCGCTGAAGAGGTCGACGTGAGAGGTGGGCAAGTAGGCTGGGTCGAAATCCTCTTTAATATCGGTTACGCTTGTCTTTTCTCTGATGGCCACTTCTCAACGGCAGCGTTGCAGGGGGAGGGGGGACAAAAGTGTGCCTTGTCAATTTTCATGTCTTTTCTTGACGCACAAGACAAGCTTCTCAGGAATCCCATTCATCATATTATATCATTAGCTCTTTGGAGGGCCTGCACAACGTGGTGGGGGAACGGGGGATTTGCTAGGGCGCTCAAAACAAGCTTAGGCTTTGGATACTACCGTTCGACAGGCCGCAGCTTTGCTTGTATGCTATACCCAGCGCTCTGACCATTTGCTGCCCCGTTGCTGACTGGCCGGGGCCAAATGCTGCAATGAAAGGGAAGCCAGGCCAGACAGACGAACACCGGCGAGGACGCAGAGAAAGAAATGAAAGACATGAAAGACATGAAAGAAAGCTGAGAACGCAGGGCCTGTGCAGGCTGTCTGCCAGACACACAGTGAGACCATCGCCTGTATCGCTGCTAAGATACAGTGATGCCCCGCAGCTATAGCCGCTTCAAGCATCACAGACTCCACAGCCAGGAGGGCACTAGGGCCAGGGCACTAAGACCATGGCACTCGCCAAGGCGACAACGAACGACATGTAGTTTCTCGGGGGGTTGTTTCTTATTTTTTTTGTTTTATTTTCCGTTTCGTGCGTCTGTCGCATTCGCAGTGAGGTGGTGTGCTGTCTTGGATACTTGCACTCTTTCAACGCCTTGGGCTGTATTACGTTCCTCACTCCGCCTACCCTCTATATTTAACTTTCGATCGTGACCTCCAAGGGCTATTCTTAGAAGTAGCCAGCGCAATTATGGAAGCGTAAGATAATGGCGTATGAGTAACTACATGCAAGATGGCGCTTACCCGTCCAAGAGCAGAGCAACCAGCCATGATGAAAGTTCGTGGGTGAAGCCCCCCTCCCCTCCCCCCAGCTCCATCCTCTAGGGGAACAGAAAGACAAAGACAAAAGACAAAAAGATACTCAAATCATGTCACCTACCTTCCTCCTCTTGAATCCCTCCATCCTTCTCCATCCTTGGATTATTGTACGAGACTTGTCTCTTCACCTGGGTCTGGCCCAAACCCTTGTGCAGGGATCCATGGGCTCATGCCGCCTTCTGTGATTCCCTGCACGCATTATACCTGGTTGGATAATCCAATCCCTCTCTTATTTCTGTCGTTTTGGGACAGCCTTGAGGTCTTTGCGCAGCGGCCTAGTTCCGTCATGAGCAACAAACAAGCACAAGCAACAAAAGCAGCGAGGTTAGTCAGTATCAGGAGGCTGGGAGTCAGACTTCGTGAAAACACGGCCAGGAAGAAAACTGATCTGCTTTCCATTATCGCTTTTCTCCCAGGCTGACTCTGCCCTTGTCTTTCATAGCCTCCCCACCCTGCGGCTAGCTGGAAATAGCGCGTCTGTATATAGCCATGGGAAGCAAGGAGAAGACACAGCCAGTAAGCAGTATTTTGCAACTTGACCCTGATGCCGACACAGCCAGTAAGCAGTATTTTGCAACTTGACCCTGATACCGACACGGCCAGTAAGCAGTATTTTGCAACTTGACCCTGATACCGACACAGCACATGCCATGTAATATCCACTTTTGTTAAGCCACTTGGAGAGTTTGCGGGAAAATGCAATATTCAAAGTCTCCGGGCCTGCTTTTCTCCCTCTCTCCCTTTGTGTCCGGCCCATTTGTCCCATTTGTCCCATTTGGGGCCCCTGCCATACGAGCCCTCCTTCCCTTGCTTTGCCCGACGGAGACACAGAAGCAGGCACAAAGGAGCCTAGACTCAGGGCTCCGGCAGCACGATACGCACTGCAGAACATGCTGCAATCACAGCAACCCTCTTCCAGTCTCTCTATCTAGAACTCGGCTCCAGAGGCGCAGACAAACGGCCCAAAACCCGCAAGGAACAGGTTGTCTGGCAAAGCCTCTAGCCTCGAGCAGAGATTCGCTGGCCCATCCATCCATCGGCCCATCTATGCGCAGCTTGGAATGCATACAAGAACACCCATTCACCCACCGGTACAGTACAGCTTGGCTGTTGTTTAGCAGAGACAGTGACCGAGACACACTTCCTAAATGCGGACCAGGGCCAGTAGCGTGCACCTGTGCACTTTTTGCTCTTTCACTGTTGGCTACTTGACGTCATTGTTGTATTTTAGCTCTCAGCAGCACCCAGGTTTGATGTAGCATCGCAGGCCTAGAAAGTCAGCCGTGGTCTTCTTGAGAAGCCGGCGTTGGCCGGATGACCAAGCCAAATCTGCCCTGCCTTCCTTTTTTCCGGGGTGTTTACACAAAGTGAGGCTTTGTGCATTGGGATGAATCCGCAAGACGCTAGCTGCTACACATTGACTCCCACGCCAGACGCAAGCCGCAGGGCTACGGCCTCAATTTGTCTTTGCTTTGAAAGGCTTATCGTCTCAGACGACAGCCCCTCTCCGTCCTTTACTTCCTACTTCCTACTTCCTGCTTCCTGCTTCCCCTCTTCGTCTCCTTCCTGCTCCCCTTCCCCCTCCTTTTCCCCTTCTAACTATGCTTTTTAAGGCTGGTCTAGTGACAACACACGCACACACGCATAAACACTAGATGCACTAGACGCACTGTTCACACTACACGCTCTGCTCATACTATACGCTCTGCTCATACTATACGCTCTGCTCATACTATACGCTCTGCTCATACTATACGCACTATTCATACTATACACACTATTCATACTATACACACTATTCATACTATACACACTATTCATACTATACACACTATACCCACCATACCCACCATACACACACACACACACACACACACACACACACACATGCTATCCTGAGTACCTGCATCTTGTACCGTCCTCTTCACCCTCCGTCTGATTGTGCCCAAGGATTGGCCTAGAACTCCGCTTGAAACCCACGGATTCCGGTACAAGGTCCCGTAATATCTAGACACACTATTTTCTATCATTGATCAATGGGTTCCCCCCAGAGATATGAGACAGACATATAGACAACGGAGAGAAGAGGCCGCACGGGAAGTAAGACTACACACGTTGTGCAAGCTGCTACAATAGCTTCTAAAAACGTAACTACACGTCCAACGTACCGCACATACAGGTTGTGTGTATGCAAGCCCCTCCAGTGCATGTATGGTGGTGTCCTGTGCCCTGGAACCCCATAGCCCCCCCTAGCTGCTGCTACAGCAGAAAAGGGCAGGGCAGGAGTGCTCAGTAAAAACGGCTACCCACATTTCCTCGGTGTCTTCCTTCATACACCTGAGAACTGGTAAACAGCTCAGTCAGCCTTTGGTAGCCCGGGTGGGACCTGGCCTACCTGTTCGTCCTTCTGCTCAAGGTAATCTGCAAAGAAAAGGGATAGCAAGCACAAAACACCTGCCACAGGAACGCAGCAAGAAAGCTTAGCTCAGCTCTTTCTTGTGCGACCAAGCAGCGCTGCGATTTGCCAGGCCTACCAAGGCCCACGTTTGTATCTTTGCACCTTGCAGACTCGTGCCCAAATGTATTCATGTCATAGATCGCCGTATAGTGCAGTATGCTATGCCATGCTGGATAATATAAGAGAGGAGGATGGACAAGAACAAGGCAACAGGACAGGTTGGGTTTCAACCTCGTAGGTCCTCGCCTCGACGCCTTTCTTGCTTGTTTCACAGGCGAGAGAATACACATGTAATTTAGGACTGCCCGTGCATGACGTGCCAGTGGAGCAAAGAAGAAAAGAAAAAGAAAAAAAGAGCAAAAAAGAGCAAAAAAACACATGAGAAAGGAAACAAAGATTGAAAACCCCCGGCCCTACAAGAAACACAAAATGTGCAATGTCTCAAAGAGGCTTAGCCGTGCACACAGTTCTACTTGACCGTCCATCCCATTGAACCGCACAAATAGCTGCTACATGAGTGGCGGGCAGTACGAAGCGAAGCGGCGGTCGGCCGAGTGTCCACATTGTGTGCTGCCTGTGTTGATCTCGCTCTTTTAGCCCATCCATTCTTTCTTTCTCCTGCTCCTCTTGCCTCCTCTTCTCTCTTCCTGCTTTCTCTGGGCTCTCGCCCATCGAGGCCGTGTCTGTGTTCGCCTCATGGCTGCTACTACACGTCCGATACTGTAAGAGCCCGCTTAAATATAGCTAAATTGCAACCACGGAATGTGCTTCCTTGGCTGAGGTAGACGTAAAATAATACTTGCATACATACTTCCTTGGCTTATCCTTCTTGCGCAGAATCACGAATCCAAGTTGGTACACAGGATCCTAAGGATACTCCCCATCCTCCTCTCGCTCACCGGCTCTAGTGCCAAGCAGGCCTGAAACCTCGTACCAATCTTGGACTTATCCATGGAGCCATATTGGCAAATTGGCACAGGCAGAAATGTCAGGCAGAGTCTCTGATCTTTGCCTCCATGTGACTCGGCTGCTATCCTATTCTCTGGCACTAGGGGCTCTAAGCCTACTCCAAAACCCGCTTCAGCAAAGCAACACGAGAAACCATTAGACACCGCGGCGACCAATGACGACGTCAATAAAAGGCATAAATAAGGTTTGCTTCCAAGGCTAGCTAAATTAAGCTATGGCTTAGCCGCTACACTACGATTGGGGATAGCCCTGTTGTCCCATTCTTCACTGCAAGCCCTGGCGCCATCATCGCCGCCCTCGTTGCGCAGCCAGTGCATCAACCCGCTCCCGAACCTTCATCAGCGCAGAATTATCGTGTTGGCTAAGCTTTGCACGGAGATTGTACAAGGCTTTGAGGGTGGCTGCACGGCCTATGTCCTGTTCCTGTAGCATAGGGAAGAGTAGAAAGACTGTCAGTAGAAGGGGGGGGGCGGGAAGAGATAGAGCGCAGGTCGGGGGATGAAAGGAAAGAGCCAAAGACCAAGGAAGCATACCGTGCCTGGGGCTGGGCTTGGTGACGGCCGGCCCCGAATGGGCGACTCGGCCGATTTGTTGGCATTGACAAGCGCTGAAGCAGCGGACGGACTCTTCAATTACACCACGCAGGTGGGAGAAGGGTTAGCTCGCCAGGCTGGAAACAGAAACAGAGGGCTGGATGGACTATACCGTAGCCTTGAGCGAGCTCAGGTCTGCAAGCATCTGAGCCAGTAGCATTTTCTTCGCTGCTTGCCTATTATGGGTGATAAACACGGGATAGTACGGAGTGTGCGTTTCAATATTTGGAATTGGTGTGCATAAAGTTTGTTCGGCACAAAGCGTCTGCGAAACAAAGCCTCGGGCTTCGAGCTAAGGTGCCCTCTCAGCTGTCAGCTGACCGCGGCGGCTCTTGGCAGCCGCCAAACGCCGCTTATTGTTTTTAGGGTTACGATTCCTGCCTGTCCGCGGCCCGGCTCAATGCCAGAGTTTTGGCCCCCAGTCGCTGTTTGACTGGTGTCCAAGATGAGCACAGCGGGCATGATTAGTGCAAGCCTCGAGCCTCGGCGTGTCTTGCTGGAAACAAACAAAAGACGGGCAAGGAAAAGCAGTCTCATATCGTGCTCAGACTCGCCCCTCCCCCCGAAGCCTTCACGCCTATTTGGCCAATGCTCTCGATGGGGGTTCGTGACGTTTTAAGCGGGTCCTTTCCCAAAACCCTCATCCAAATTCGACCACAGTCTTTCTCCCGCTACTCCTTCTCAGCCCTTAACCGGTGATCTTATCGTCGTGTCCCAAAGGCACGTCCTCATTTTGCGCCCCCTTCTTTTTGGCTTTCCTTTTTCTCCGTCCCGTTCGTCCCCCCTCCACCATGTTTGCTCTTCGCAGAGGTTTCGCTACCGCGGCTGCCAGGTCGTTCCAGGCCCCCAGCAAAGTTGTCTGTATTGGCCGCAACTACGCGTATGTCTCCCGTCTATCGCAAGCGCCACCCCGCTTCCGCGTGCTCGTGTGCTGCTATGGCGCATCTCGCCCAGCCCTGCAAGCCATGCTGACAATTCCTGCAGCGACCATATCTCCGAGCTAAGCAGCGCTCGTCCCAAGCAGCCCTTCTTCTTTCTAAAACCCCCCTCTTCGGTGCTCCTCCCCGGCGCTGGCCCGGTCGTCCGTCCCAACGGCGTCGACCTGCATTACGAGGTGGAGCTCGCCCTAGTCATTGGCAAGACGCTTAGGAACCTCGAGGCGAGCGAGGAGACTGCTGCCCTGGCAGCCATTGAGTGTGGGTGCTTGAGATCCTGGCAGCAGAGAGCCATCCCTCCCTTGGCACACGCATATACTAACGCCATGTAGCCTACCTCCTCACCATTGACCTAACAGCCCGCAATATCCAGGGCGAAGCCAAGAAAAAGGGCCTCCCGTGGGACATTGCAAAGGGATTCGACACATTTTTGCCCATCAGTCGGACTATTGCCAAGTCTGCCATCCCCGACCCGCATAACGTCGAGCTGTTCCTCCAGGTCAATGGCCAGACAAAGCAGGCTGCCAGCACCAACCTGATGCTGTTCCAGATCCCGCGTCTGCTGAGCGATATTTCCAAGGTCATGACGTTGACGCCTGGTGACATCGTTTTGACAGGCACGCCGGCCGGTGTCGGCCCTGTGGTTGGCGGTGACGTCATGCGCTGTGGATTAAAGGTTGGCGGTCGCGAGTTGGAGGCGGCAAAAATCGAGGTTGGCGTGGAGGATTCGACATCGACGTATGTGTACGCCGAGACTTGAGGGATTTCCATCTCGATAGAGCAAGAGCAGCTATATGCGTCGCCATCGTCGTCGTAGTCGTCGTCAGTACAGCGCTTGCTAGCAAGGCTGGACACTGACTGGGCAGTGTAGTCACCAGAATTGCACTGCACACTAACTAGCTCCATAGTTGCAAGTCATTTGTATTCACTCAATACGTACTCCAAACTCCATTTCCTGTACCCTGTGCCCCGCATGCTGCTGTTGTCTTACTCCTTATCCTCCAGGTTAGGATCCGGGATCGACCCAGGCTTTGGTGCCCAATCGGCGACAGTGCCACACTGCGTGCACGTCCTGTCCTTGATATTAGCCTTGAATTCCTCGACGCCCTGCTTTACCTGGGTGCCAAGATCGGTGCAGTAGAACTGCTTCTCCTCCACAATAGCGTTGCAGGACGGGCTAGAACAGTACCAGCGCATGCGGTCCAGGACTCCGGCCGGCCGTTTCTGCTCTATCACGACGCCGACGGTGTTGGCAAAGCGGACGGGGTTGTGCGGCACGTTGGGGGGCAGCACAAACATGTCGCCCTCCCGGATGATGATGTCCCGGAATACAGACCCATCCTCAACCACCTTGAGCACCATGGCGCCCTTGTACTGGTAGAAGTACTCGGGTGTGCCGTTGATGTGGTAATCGGTGCGAGCATTGGGACCACCAACAATCTGCAGGGGCGGAGAAGAAGGTTAGCTGGAAGAGCAGACAAGAGCATGGGGACGGGGGTGGAGGTCCTGCCGCTTACTATCACCAAGCCTACTTACCATGACGACGATATCCTTGTCGTACACACAATAGTTGTTGATGGGTGGCTGCAGCAGATGCGAGTTGTTCTCTAGCCTGTGACGAGCATCTTAGATTTGGGGCTAGCAAGGCATATACATAGGCGGGCTGTCCTACCACTTTGGCATGTTGATGGGCGACGAAAGAGCCATTTTGAGCAAAGGGGAGTTCGGATCCTGTGGAGGCTAGCTTTGCTTTGTTGACTTCGGCTTTGCTTGCGTTGGCTTTTGCTGTTGCTTGCTGTTTAGTGCCTGGTCTCTACTTGTTTGTGTCTTACAGGAAAGCGAGGATAGAGTGAGTGACAGTTGAAACACCGAAGCCGGTTCTAGTAATAATATCCCGTAGCAAGATTTGAAGCGGGGCTAGCCAGGTGGAGATTAGAGATAACGGGCCGTTGATTCCAGTGGGAGAGGCGCTGTAGCACGCCGGGCTCCAGTGGGAGAGGCGCTGTAGCACGTCGGGCTCCAGTGGGTGCTGCGTGCTACAGTGCGTCAAAGTGAGCATGTTTTAGTAGGATGGACACTGTACGACGGTGGCCTTTACCACTCTCCAACACCTGGATGCGCGAATTTGAGCAGAATTGCCGACTCATCATGGCAGTGGCCTGATGCTTGGATTTATTCATAAAGCGATCCAAGCTCTCCCCTCCGTGGCCCCGTCGTCTCGCATTTCTTCTTGTTATTTTCCTGTTGCTGGCTGCGCTGTCTTGAACCCCGAACCCTAACCCAGACCCTAACCAACTAGGGCCTGATCAGCCATTCTTATTTTGGTCTTCTTCGATCCGCCACGAGAGTCTCTGCCTCTGCCTGCGTCTCTTTCCCTCCAGCATCTTTTTTCTTCGATCCGGCGTACATTTGGCTCAAACCTGCTTGCTTACACCCAAAACTACCGATCACACCATCCACTTTCACCCCGGCCCCCGGCTCCGTCTTCCTCTTCAAACCCACCTCGCATCCCGTTTCCACTGCCCACAATGGACCACTCGCACATGGACCATTCGCACATGGACCATGGTGACGCGCCTGGTGGCAGCATGCCCATGTGCAGCATGAACGTACGAGTCTCCCGCGGCCTCCCCGTGGCCTTCCCGTCATGGCCCGACTTGCTAACGAATTTCGCCTGCACAGATGCTCTTCACCTGGGACACCAACAACCTCTGCATCGTCTTCCGCCAATGGCGCATCACGTCGTCCTTGAGCCTGGCTATTTCGCTGCTCGCTATTGTAGCCATTGCCGCCGGCTACGAAGCCTTCCGCTCTGCCCTGAGAGGCTACGAGGCTGCCGTGGCTAAGAGAATCGAGACCGCCCCGAGTACGCTCCCTCCCCTCCCCTCCCCTC
>NETT01000612.1:0-12889 GCA_003449175.1 Ceratocystis smalleyi
CTCCCTCTCCCCCCCCCTCTCCCCCCCTCGGCTCGCTCGACTCTTTGCTTCCTATTTCCTCTTTTGTCCTAGCCTTCGCTGCCACCGCATCTTTCCATCTGTCGCCACTCTTTCCGGACTGTCGACTAAGCAAGGGGGCTAGAGAGGGGCCAGGAACGCTATTCTCTGTACAAAACATTTTTCTTCTTTTTGTCACCTTTCGCCATACATACACCCACCTGCATCATGTCGTTAGCTCGTCAGCTCTCATTTCTAGAATCCCCTTTTGTTCTCCTCTGTTTCTCCTAGATTATCATGCAAGAAGTTTGCGTCATTCTTCTTTTCCCAAAGCTTGTTAGTAAGACTTTTAAACAGCTGCTTCTAAAAATAGACACCCACTTATACGGGGCCCGTTATTGAATCCTCAGCCCGCCCTGTCTAAACCTCACTAAAAACACATCACTGATCCTGTTCGTGTACTGTTATTGTTATATGCTTAACCTTCTAGCGTCACACAGCCCTGTCCAATCTACTCAGCCCAGCCAACACTATCCTCTCGCCAACCTCGTGTTCCCTTAGCGGACAAGGAAGGGAGAGGGGATTAGGCATGGCAGCGTTGATAAGGCAGATTAGATAAGAAGCAGGCTAACAAACCGGGTGTTGGTATGATGCGCATGCTGCTGTTAGCTATTGGATGTAAACTTGCTTACCAATCACAGCCAAAGTGGCTTAAAATCGTATTCACCCTGAACTCGCGGCCAAGGTAAAAAACCCCTATCAGCAGCCAACAAACCACTGTTCGCTTTGCTTTTTTCCTGCTCATTTCTTTGCGTCGGCTTCGCTGGTCAGTATCGCTCATATCTCAGCAGTGCCAGCAAAACCTGGCTGGTAGCCTTCGCCTTGAATCACTGCTCACCATAGGTCCAAAACAGAACCATCAACTGCCATACACCAATAATACGCTAAACAAACACTCAAGAACCTGCATTTAACCTACCCACACGCCCCAGGGAAATGCCGAAACCAGGATCCCAGCCCATGCTCTTTGGCGAGCGTCAGCCTTTGCTAGGGACCACTGCCGCTTCATCTCCAACACATCCTCGCGAGGCACACGAGGCAGACAGAGGCACAGACGTATTCTCAGTGCCATTCCCAGACGCAGACTCTGGCCCTGAGGCTGCAGCTGGCTGCACCCATGCTTCACCGGAGGGAACGATCAGTCCGTTCCGTGGGGTGTGTATCATGCTCAGCATGTGGACCTTGATTTTCATTCAATGTGCGAATCCCCCCCTCCCATCAGTCCAGCCCCCAAACCTCAGCCCCCAATTGCTAATCCTCTCTCCCCTCCACCCCCCCACCGGGCTTCCTTTGCGTAGCTTCCAATATGTCAGGCATCACAATGATTCAATCAAAGGTTGCTGAAGACCTTGATGCCGATGAGGAAGTTATGTGGTTCGCTGGCGCTTATCTCATCGCACTGTCTGCGCTTACACCCGTTATCGGCCGGCTAGCCACTATATTTGCCCCCCGGAACATCGTGGTGCCAGTATCATTGCTTGTCGCTGCCGGCAGTGCTGTAACAGCTTCTGCGACGACCTTTGCGCGTTTCACTGTTGGCCGCGTCATTACAGGCATGGGAGGTGCCGGCGTACTTACGCTTTCTATGATTTTTGTATTGCAGTTGACCAGCAAAGAACGTCGTGGAATGTACATGGCTTTGGTCAACATGGGGTTCACTGCAGGCTTGTCATTTGGTGCTATAATGTATGGTGCATTGCTGCCGTGCATAGGCTGGCGAGCCATATTTTGGGCACAGGCACTGGCATCGGTAGCCGCGGGGGCAGGCGTGTATCTTAGTGTACCGGAAAGCTCGCAGCCAAGGAAGCAGCTAAATGACGGTGTTAGCGCGGCACAGAAATTGGCATCCATTGACTACGTTGGGGTTGCAGTGCTGGTAAGTGTAACATATCGTGAGATGCCTGAGCACATCTCCTCCCTTTCCCCAAGAAACCTTCTAACGCGACCTACCTAGACAACGACTATTTCATTGTTTCTATATGCCCTGATTGGGGATATCAGACCCTACTGCGTTGCTTTATCCTTTGTGTTTCTTGGGGTCTTTGTTCTTTGGGAATACAGCTTTGCCACGGACCCAATAATTCCTCTCAAGATTCTCTCCTCTAAAGACGTCTTGTACACGTGCTTTGCACAGTTGATCTTCGTCTCGACTCGATGGTCCCTTTTGTATTACGGGCCCATCTTCATGCTCGTTGTAAAGGGCTTTTCACCCTCCGTGTCCGGCTCAATCCTGATCCCGACCAACATCGGCTTTGGAGGCGGGGGTCTTTTGATTGGCTGGCTGCATATCCGCCACCATGGGAGCTTTTGGCTGTCCAGCGTTCTTTCGCTGGCCATGTTCTGCTTGACGCTTGCTCTTGTAGCATCTAGCGGCAGCACTTCGTCGCCAAGCTGGTTGTTCGTACTATATGTGTTTCTCAATGGCTTGGCCACTGGGGGCGGGGTGAATTACACACTAGCGCATATGCTGCACTTGACAAGCCCTGATGTGCACTTTGTTAGCACAAGTCTTCTCGGCATGTTCCGCGGCTTTGGCGGCAGCTTTGGAACGGCCATTGGTGGCGGGTACTTCATGCGGTTGCTTAAAAGTCTTTTGACAGAGGGATTTACGCGCCTTGACGGCGGTGTCGTGAGCCCCAGACATGAAGATCTGGTCGTTAAGCTTGCAGGACGCCCGAGTTTTGTTTTTGACGGCCGCCTTTCTGCCAATGAGGAAACAATTGCTCGAAATGGATACGCCGCCGCACTTCAACAAACCTGGAGAATGGCAGCACTGGTAGGCTTAACAGCGATTGTACTGCAGGGTATGTGTGGATGGAGGGCACCGGATGGAAGCAGCGAGGCTGGAGACGGCGATATCGTCGATGACGAGAGAAGCGATGACTGACCGGGAATGGATAGTCCGTTCCACTCAAGCATGCCGTCATCCGTGGCTCTCCTTGATGAGCCAGAGAGCGAGGCTGAAAAGAAGAAGACACGTTGTTTGCCCAACATTGGATTTTACTGTGGCTATTAGCTCTACTGGGCTTGCTGTTAGGTAGCTAGAATTTCTAATGGGCTGTTAACTTGCTTGTGAGACTAGCCCACTTGCTACTCCATCTCCATCTCTATCTACATATAACTCTGATCGATAAACACTTGATAAACGACCTTTTTGCCATATCTCGGGGTACGTGCGTGATGCAAATCCTCTCAAAAAAGTCGAATCGTTCTTGCTGTCCCCAAAAATGATTACGATGGCCTCTAGAAATCAAAATGCCTATCTCCCGCCTCCCGGAGTCGACATTGCTGAGATATGTCTTGACTCGGTCATCCAGGTTCGGGATTCGCAAGAGCCGCTGTTCAGGCTTACGGAAGTTGAGGATGTCCTAATCAAAAACAACAATATGGCTACATTTATACGAGCGCTAGCGAGACTTGTCTACAATGTCCGACGAACCATCAGGCTTCCTGTTCTCTTCACCGCTCGGCCTAGAGGGTGGCGGAGAAACAAATCAAAGCTGCTGCTATGCAACGACTATCTAATTCTCAACATCATTCTAACAGCCACTGCCTGGGGAATCGAGTATATCGACATTGAAGACAGCTTGGAACCCGCCTACAAACCTTTCATTTTAGGACGAAAGGCAACCTCACGAATTATCTACTCTAAGCACAGTCTCTGTGAAGATGCTTCGCTATGGAGCTCGCCCAGGCTACTGCCTGCTTTGTACAACTTATCAAAGTTCAGCGACGCTATACGACTGACATCCACGCGGTTTATCGGCTCCATGGATGACGGCATTCAGGAGTTTTTGGATAATGTTCGAGATGACCCAGGACTGGTCCCACTGATTGTTTACAATATGAAGGATCTCGTTTATGGAACTATACCCGCGCATGTCTTGAGCTAGACGCTCACGCCAGTTGAATCTACAGCGAGGCTTGTTCTTAAGAATGAAGAATGGGCCTTGACCAGTGTTTCACAAACCATGGCGGCCCGCAATGGTTTATTTGATAGGCCACAGATGTTTTATCACATTTGGAACAAATCGACCAAGGCCACCCCAGCGATTAACGACTTCTACCGCGAAGCGCACAGTCAAGTTGGCTTCCAGTACACACGGGTACAGTTTGAAGGGGGCTCGCTTTTGAAATTGGTCTTCAACCTCATTTTTTGGAACTAAAGGGACCACGGGCATCATTTTCCAACTGCCGGCCCCTATTGACGAGCTCATCAAGATCACACAGCAGGATTTTGCATATATGACGCATCGAGAGATAGCTTTCTACTCACTCTATTTTGAAAACCTCGTGATTTGCCCTTCGGCAAAATATACGCGGTTTGTCAATGTTATTGTCCCCACGTGGAAGATCAACTCCGAGAAGAGGAGGAACGTCTACGATTTTGCCACGAAGCCCGAATTCTACCCTAACGGCGCTTGGACTGTGTATCACACTCGCTGCAGAGCAATCTGGCGTGCCATGGTCAACAAAGCAAGTCCCTCGGCTTACGCTAACAGAATAGTTGTTATATTCTGTGGCGAGGAGCAGTATCGCGCCGGTATTTTACAGCCTGTGGTGTACACTTTGTCCAGCCTGAGAATTGCGAAAATCATTACAATTGGCTTTGAGTTTGACGGCCCACTGCGAACCGCAAATGGGTTTGAGATACATACAAGACGTCTAGATAGAGCACACGAATTCTGGAACCTGATTGCTAGCGAAGCGCCCGAGAACCCGCTTGTGTATATGTTTTTAAAGAGAGCGTACTATTGGGTTACCAGGGCGCCTTCATTGAGCAAGTCAACAAGACCAGGACGTCACCCCGGCCATGTGGTATAGGCCGTAGGAACAGGAACCCGTGTGCCACTACAAAGATATAGTATTGAACGTATCATAAGATTTTCCAAGTCCTATTCAAGTGACGTCACACGATAAGAAAAAAAGATGGTAGGGTTATTCCTGTTCATGGCAGGGTTAAGTATTATTAAGCTCCTAGAGCAGGGGCAACTCAAGGCGGCCAAATTGCTCTTTTTTTCTTTTTCTTTTTTTTTTTCCTTTTTTTTTGGTGTAACACTCCCATCACCAAGGATCGGAAAGGTCTGCAACTCTGATTGGTTGGCTTCTCGCCCATTTACCCAGATAGGCAATTTGGTTGTTCTTTTTTCTTAGAAGGATCAGACAGGGATACAAGGCAACCAAACAGAAGACGTGAAATGCACAACTTCGGGCTTTATTGTATTAAGGGATTGTTGCAGCAAACACAGCGTTAGTGGTTTCACAATGCTTATTCCCGGGCGCCACCAAGTTACCTTTTTGCTTTTTTGCTTTCTTGCTTGCTGCTTGCCCTGCTGCTCTTTCTTTCTGTGCTTCCCGTGACAGTCTTTTTGACCGTGACCGTCTTTTTGACTGTGATAAGTTGACAGAGTGACAACGTCCTGCAACGAACTGGAAGCAGTAAATGACGGCAAGCTGCGGGAATTGGGTTTCAACTGCCTGTAGGCTCCCTAGGATTAAGGCTCGTCGAAAGACCCCAGGTGCACATGATGAAGTGGTAGTGAGGGGAAAGGGGGGACGCATTAGGCAGATATGTAGCCGCGCTCCCGCTTGAAAAAGACCGATTAACGGGAGTCGATGCGAAGCTTTTGCTGCTGCCCTTGCTGCAAATAGTCTCTAGCTCCACTTATCTATTCACTTACGAGGTGTTAGGGCAGACATGAGTAAAGGAGAGGGCTTGCTTTTGTACGAGGAAGGTACGGCCACCTGCATATTCACCCACACTTTTTATGTTTTTATGTTTTCTTTTTCCCTTTTCTCCCTTCTCACTGAGTTTTATTATGAGTTTGAGATTGCGTGAAGATTATTGAATATATCAATATGCACATGCGCGGTTTTTATGCTTGCCTCTCTGGGCGTCGTACATCATCCCCTCATTCTAGCCCGTGGTCGTTTGGCTGCTTCCCCCGAAGGCGCCATGTTATTTTGTATCGGGCCTCTATTTTTAAATTTGTACTGCATCAGCATTCGTCACCCGTCGTCCGACATTTCATTGTGTCTTGTTCAAGTATTGGCTGGTGTTCCCCGCCATGAGCCTTGGGCAATTGGCATCTGTCCAGTCTTAGTTGGTGTGCCCCGAAGCTGCTTCTCCTCTGAGTGGTGGCGGCGGCCGTCATGGGGGCTGACATTTCGCTTGGCTATGCTCAATTTGCAAAGCATTATAAAGACTCGGTTGGTAGCACAGTGCCTACATACATCTTTCTGAGTCAAGACAGTTGAGACATCTAACGCAGATGAACCTATCAACGGTTCCCTGCCTTCTGTCTGTGGGCTTAGAGGCGACCTCCTCCGTTGCCCCGCCCCCCTCTCCATGCTTTTCCCAGGCGAATCAAGCCTTTAGATCGCTCAGCTGGCGGACTTACCTACGCTTCTAGCCCTCAAAGCCCGCCGCCACTTCGTCATGGGCGAAGACATACCGGCTGCTAAAACACGCCGCGTCGCATCCATTGTGAAGCGCTCCGATGTGCCTCTGTCGTCTTTCTATTACCGAAGCAGGACAGGGAGCGGGTGTTTGGACAGAATTGGAATGTGCTAAAAAGCCGAGTGTCCGGGCTGCCCCTGATAGCGCCTAGACAGGCTGCAAATGGTACCCCCTCTACCAAACCTGTGCCAGTACTTTACTCAAACTGGCTTATGCCAGCATTTGCTTGTCTTTGTCGGCCCGGATGTGGAAATATGGGCTAACTTTGTTTTGTCTAACAATTAATAGCTAGAATGTATGAGATGAGCTAAGGTACAGCCCAACAGCATTCACGCATTTTCACTGCTTCACCCCCTGCTCTGGACCCCCTAGCTACCCGCCATTCTTTACATCCCTCGATCATCTAAATCCTGTTTATACATGGTTAAGCTTTATATTGGCCGCCCAAGGCTTTGCATATGTCGTGCGCAAGTGGCGTTTTGTCTTGGTTGCTTTTCGTCTCTTGTTCACTCTCACTTGTCAAGATTCCCGGTTTCGCATTGCTTCTTTTTACAAAGTTCGAGGTTGCTTTGCTGCGTCTGCGCCTACTTTCTGCGACCAAAGAGCTCTACTTGAAATAAGTGTGCCAGACAAATGCAGGTCGGAACGTCTGGCCGGCCTTGGGGTTGGCTGTGTTTGCGCTGCAAGGAAACAAACAATCAATCAGGCGATCAACCAGTCAAGGGGTTCTGCGAATACAAGTACAAGCCCATTTCCCGGTCGTTGATCTTACATTTGGCCTTGGTTTTCTTCGTCTCTTCCTATCCATAGACAGCACAGAGTTCATCCATTCATTGTCTTTCGCTCCCCATATTCCTTTCGATATCCTTCATTTGAGATCAAGCCAGCCCAAAGCAAATTCACTCTTGTGTAATTACAATGGGTTCTCAAACCAAAGTCACTATCCCACCATTCCCTTCAAGTCTGCCCGCAGTGACAATCCCTCGTGCGCAGGTCATTATCGAACGGCTACCACAGCAAAAATATGCCAACACGCGGCGGGAGGTTATGAACTGCAAGACATGCAGAAGACGCAAGGTCAGCTTTCTTTCTCTCTTGCCTTCACCTCTACTCCCTAATCTGTACCAAGCCCAGCCTTCTTTCGTTCGCCTCCCATTCCCTCCCCCCGACTTCCACCGTGCCTTTATTGTGCCGCCGTGCAAGCATTTCTAACTTCTTGGTGAGAAACAGATTAAGTGTGACCGGGTATCGCCTTTTTGCGGGGCCTGCCAGCTTCTAGGAAACACATGTATCTACGGTGAGTAATACAGAAAAAAGATTCTTGAGTAACTTCAAAAAACTTTAGCTAACAATCGTGAAGATGCCGTCCCAAAGAAACGCGGCCCTAAGACAGATGTAATTGATTCTCTCGTCAAGCGTGTAGATGGACTTGAAGAAAAGCTAAGAGAAAAAACGGCCAAGGAGACTTCCTCGAGTGCGAGCGGTAAAAAGTCGGTAGACAGCTGTGCTGGTGTATCTGGCACCGAGCAAGCCCCTGCCAGAGCTCCTCCGGTTTCTAACGAAAATGAATTCCGGCCCTCAAAACGCCGCGCTACTGCTTCATCGAATGTTGACGAAGGCAATGAGACAGCTCCTGGGATGTCTCCCTCCAGTGCAATCTGCCAGAGCCCTCGTAATTTGCCTTCATCACTGGCTAATAGTGAAGATGAACAAGCGGCATCTGCGAGCCCACAAGAGTTGCTGGACATCTATTTTCAGAAAATACATGGGAAACCATACTATATTCTTGATGAGATCTCATTTCGGCAGCAAGAACAAAGGGGGAAAGCCTCGGCGTATCTTTCAAATGCTATTTATGCTATAGCTGCGCGGTAAGTCCTTACATACAGGCCTCTTTTCTGCTAGCATCGTGCGCTCTGTACTAACATGTAATTTGAAGGTACACCAACCGTACTCATGGCGTTCAATCATCTTTGAAAATGAGTGATTATTATGCATCCAAAGCCAGGAGTCAAATTGATATAGATGAGCCTTCAATCGAGTCCTTGCAAGCCCTGCTTCTTCTGGTTTTGGTGTTCACAGCATCTGGAAAAGGAAAAAAGGCTTATATGCTGATGAGTAAGTTATATTCCGTCTAGCCCAAAAACAGCCATTAAACAGGATATGATGCTGACACTCTTAACAATATGTAGCAAACGCAGTCGCCATGGCGATGGCATTGGAGTTGCACCGTGAATCAACCGTCCAAGCAAACTTCACCTCTACCGAAGCTGAAGTTAGACGCCGGCTCTTCTGGACATGTTACATCATAGACCGTTTTATGGCTTGTGGCTCTAACAGGCCTCATTTTATTGTTGACAGCTCAGCAATTACACTCCAACTGCCTTCTCGTGTCACCGCCGATGGGCCGTCGATTATCCAGCACGGCAACGTATTAGTCCAAGATGACCATTCAATGTGGCAATTTCTCGAATCAAACAGCAGGCATTGGTGTAGCTATGGCCTCTTGGTGGACATAACCAAGGTTTTGGGCTTTACGAACCAATTCATTGCTGCATGCACCAGCTCTAGCGCTAGTTCGTATCATCCATGGGATGAAGCTTCAGAGGTTTCTAAAATTCGCCGGGATTTGGTGGTTTGGGAGGCAGAAACAAGAGATATATTTTCTTCTTTTGACGCTATCCTAATCCACCCCGAGGCAAACATCCTGATGCTAAGCCGGCTTGTCTACCACACTGTTTACTGCCTTGTCTATCGGCCGTTTTTGCCAATGGAGGCCACGGAACTTCACCAACCTAGCCAGCACGTAGCATGGCGGATTGACGCGGCCAACAACTGCTTTCTACATGCTAACTCCATTATGGAACTTGTCGAGGCATCGCAGAAGGCGGGCAATATTCAGTTTCCCCCATTTGTTGGCCAAGCTATCTGCGTTGCAGGAACTATCCACATGCATGGTGTGTACTATTGCAAGGATAACTCCCAGGCAAAGCAAAGTCGCTTCTACAAATCCGAAGAGTTCCTGGAACGTGAGATGGCATGCCTTGAGAAGTTGAAGCATTCGTGGCCTATCATTGGGCATTACCGCAAGACCCTCCAGGAGCTGCATAAAAAGCACGCAGAGCTTATCAACCGCCGCGCTGGAAATGCCTCCCGCTATATTTCTCCACTGCAGAGCCGAGACTTTTTTGATCGCTACTCTACCAGCCCCGGAGGCCAAGTGTTCCAGTTTGATGCTGCAAGTATAGCAATATCCGAAAGCGCCAGTGAAGGTCTAGCTGAGGATGAGGCTGCTAGTGTAACACAACCTACACTAAAGGCGTCATCTGTTTTGCGGTCTTGTGCCTTAAAACGAAAACTATCGGTGTCGTCTGCTGAGCACACGCCTAGTGGGCCGAGTAGAGCTGTGAGTGTTCGCTCCAGATCGTCATTGTCAATGGCTAGGGGATCCTCTCTTTCATATCTAGAGAGCCCTAGGTATACAACTTCTCCAGCGCTCCACCTTGTGTCCTCACCAAACCTGCATCAGCCCGATACTTCGTGCGAAGATCTATCGAACACAATCAATCCTCAGACCATCATTCCCGTAGTGGCGATTCCCAATTACACCCCTTCATCTTCGAATGGTTATCACCATTCAATGATTGATGGAGGCCAGTATCACTGCCAAGATCAGTATACTAAACCATACCGTATGATGGGAACGGCCGAATACACACCAGAACACGCACCACACACTACGTTCTTGTTGTCGGGTCACGGCATAGCTGGCAATGACGGCATCTCAGCACCCGCATCCTACAGCTCGCTCTTATCGCCTTCCGCGCTGTCATCAGCGTTTTGCTGGAATGATCCTTCTACTAGTTGCTATACTAACGGGCCTATGCCGACTTTGGAAAACGCAGACGCCATGGTGCAGGATAGAGAAAACGAAATGTGCGGAGCAATAGCAAACAATGCGTTCGTGGATATGATGGAGAAGTTTGTCTGAAAAAGAAAAAGGGAAACGAAGGCCTTCTAGGGTTTCAATAGTCTAAAAGACAGGGAAGGAATTGATGCATGGCAACATATTTACATTTTCTTGCGCGCGCTTGGAAGAGAAGGAGGAACGCCGGTATTATTACTGCTATTAGTAATAATTTGGTGGAGGGCGGGGGCTATAGTTTGTTTCCACAAGACGGCTCAGATTGAAAGTGAACGTGTTAGTAGTAGGTAAGCGGAGGCTTGATTGTGCTCTGCATATTCAGAAACAGCTGTAGAACAAGCCTTGAAATATTTTGTATGCCCCATATGTGAGTGAATATGAAAGGATTACGAGATCGCGCTGTGTGTAGAACTGTAGGAGGGCTCGTGGCGTAAAAGGGATCACAGGCTGGATGATCTAATTCATGGCTTGCTTGCTGATGGATGTGGCATCAAGATAGGTGGAAACTGCTCTAATGGAATGAAGAGATAAGTAGAGTATCGAGGGACAAAGCATGGAGGCTTGGATAAGCAAGAAGCAAGGCTAGGAAGAGAAAAGACTGTGAGGCCGAGGAGTTGCAACGCTGACATGACCACTGCCTGGATGGGCCTGAACCCTGCTTACCTGGGATTTCCTGTAGGCAAATCAGGCGTGGTCATCTGGCTCACAACTTAGACCGGGTCGCAATCCTTTGGTCACTCGATCTCTCCACGGCTATGGGGGCAGCAGATTGAAGTCGTCGCAAAGTGCCTGGTTGTCTGACGGTTTCCTGAGATCAGATTTCCTCAATACCACTCCTGTGCTGGGCCACAGGGTCCGGGCGGCATACTTTGGGAATGTGTATTCCCTGCCCCGCGAGTTCCACAGCCACTGCGTCTTGGTGTTCGCCACCACTGATGGGGACTGATGTAGGCCGAGGACCTTGGTAAATCGGCTCTCTTCCCCATAGAAACTGATGAGCCCATGCCGTGGGGCCCTGACTGATGTCCTTTCTTCTGGAGTACCTGAAATGTATGATTCCTGTACACATACTACGTCTACGCATTTCCTTCCTGCCTCCATGATCAGGGCCTGTTAGCTTCGCTCGCTGTCCTTTGCGAGAATTGAACTGCTAAACACTCGTTCTACTCCTCAAGTTCCTTCCGCTCATATTCACAACTGTACTTTAGACCTGCCTTCTCCCGTGAGCGAGCGATTTCTCAGATCCAGGGAGGCGCTTTCCCTGTCACTGATCAAGATGGCCGGCCTCTACGGCCTTTTCTCTCGTCCTTGGTCACCTAGGGTGGGGTGTCTCCGTCTTGGGTGATGGCTACCTGTGTCGCAGCCTCTATATTCTGCCGGGGGTGGGTAGTAGGGACTTGTCTGGTTTTCCATGTAGTCTATTTGATCCCCTTATGGTTAGGGGGCTGGCATGTGGAACAACTGCCTTGAGAGAGGCTTTTCTCTTTGGGGAAGTTATCTTTCACTTGAAAATGAACATCTTTTCGTTGCCTCAGGTCTCTGAGTCTACGTAGGCCGGAGCAGCCTCTATCGCCTGCATGAATCAATGGTCATTCGGTTTTTCACTTACCTCCACAGTCCGGCCACATGCATTCAGGTGGCGGTTGACTGGGCCGACAAGATGGACATATGTGCTTATGGCTTAGGCTGCATTGGTGTCTGCCCCAATCTAGTTTTTGCTCCCTCACTCTTCTCGGGCAGAGTCAAGCGGCCGCCCTTGTTAGCTATTGGCACGGAACCACTCTCTGTCGTCAGCACGTCCTCGGAGCTTCGCCTAGCATCTAAGCCAGGCTAGCACTAGGGTGTTTCCGTGTTCTCACATCTCATTTTCTACACCGACTCCTGCCAGGACTCTATTGTCCCAGAGAGTCGCTAGTCGTAAGAACGCCCATCTTCCTTGGCCAAGACGCTCGAGTCAGTCTTGAGGTGCGCTATAGCCTGGCTTTGCCACTCGGCGCCCTGCGTAGCAGCCTTGTGGGACTTGCTGATGGTGTGTGTCTGCTGGTTAGCTTGTGATCAGGGGGCCTTCTTGGCGTATCTTTATAGCGGAGGACTGGACTCGAAAAGCCAGCTCCGTCGTATTGCTGCGAAATAACAGTAGGTAGACGTAAAATAACACAATAACACAATAACGAAAAGCCAGCAGCTTCTTGACCTGAGCAAGCGCCGTAGAGATCCGTAAGGAGCCACGGTGCAGGCCAAGCGCAGATAGTTAGGTAGAGAATGAATATAAGAACAGCAACAGCAACGTATCTTTATAGCTCGGGGCCATTTTCAAAGGCGATTTTGATTTTAATTTGATTTGCATACATTTATCGACTACGGGAATCACTGAGATCAAGCGACGCCGAGCTTCACGACGCGCCATTTCCGTCCACTTCATAAAGGCCCGTAAACCCCGATTTACC
>NETT01000613.1:0-12875 GCA_003449175.1 Ceratocystis smalleyi
CCCCCCCCTCTCTCTCTCTCAAAACCCATTCCGAGCACCTCAAGGCTATCGCAAAGCGGTGGCTCAAGACGATGGGGAAAGACATGCAATCCCGATTTCGGACACCTGAGACTTCCCTAGAGCTTGGCGATATGTGCTTTGAGACAACCAACCACCTAGCGGGTCTACGGAAGCGTTTCCTTTGACCGTGTCATCATGTGATAATAGCCTCTGATTAATTTTGCTCATGCTTGTTGCATCATCAAAGGTTGCCGGCGGCTATCTACATGGGCTGATACTTGCCGTGCTAAGGCTATAGAATCAGACATATAGGCTGTCTGGAACGTTCTATAGAACTAGTACAAGAATAGCCAACGCAAACTGAGACGTGGGATTGCTAGAAATGTCGAGCTCGTTTAATCACTTGTGATTGTGGGCATGGCAATACACCAGGCAACAAGCAAACTCTTCTACATAGGGTTTTACCTTAGCTCCGGCATTCACTCAGATTGCCTGTTTGCTCCAATTTGCCACATTCAATATTGTGAGCTTGGACTCCGAATCTTGCAAGCCACTGATTTTTGCCGAAGCTTCAGCGACAGCCCGTATCGCCCAATGGCCTACGCGCAAAGCAAGGCTAAGCCTAGCGAGATGAGACTGTTAGGTTGCTCGGCTGCTTAGGCAAAGCCCGCAAAAGTGTCTGTTCCTTTGAGAGCCAGATCCTCCTGAGCCTGACGTGTGAGGGGGAAATGCTGACTCACTGTATTCAAACGGTTGAATGCCCAAAACCGGCGCATACTGCAGCAAGGGTCGCCTTGCTTTTTCCAGCTTGCTGCAGGCCATCCTTTCTATTACTCATATCATGCTGATGCTTGCATGGTTTGTATTTGTAATTATCAGTCTCGCAAGTCAACGCCGCGGATAGCTCCAGCAGCCAATGAGGAATGAGGGCACGGGGGGGGGGGGGGGGGCAATAGTTGGTTCTTGGCGTGCATGTTGGAGCGCTCTTTCTGTCACGTCACAGACTCTTTGTCTCCTAAAGGCTATCAATCCCCAACAAATGTCAGCATCTTCGAAGGTCTTGCAGCCGAAAACCGGGTGAGCTCGGTATTCCAAATGACTTCTTTGAAACTATCCAAACATCTTAATGGTCCAAATAGGTTGCCCTTGGTCACTCTCAACATTAAGTTTGCAGTACCACCTAAGCAGCTCACTTCCCCTAGTCTTATTTCGGGGTGCGGGATCCATTTTCAGTGTCGCGGGTACTTTTGTTGGTTTTTAACCGAAAGCATGTGCACAGTTTTCTGAATGCAACTGCATGCGGTGTTATACGTGTATGAGTAAGTCCGAAGGTACTCCTGTGTGTTGCATAGGCGGCCCAAGCTCACAAGCTGACCGATGTAGTATACACATACACAGTCGTCGGAAATCAACGCTTCATGGCTAGGGAACAAGGAGCCCTCTGTCACTCACGCGACAACGAGGTTACTCCCTGTTTTTGGCGTTGTTTTGAGCGTGAGCTTGAAAACATTGGCCGTCTTGACATTGACACACGCCATGTCGATATAATGCTGAAAGGGAATCGACGAGGTAAGCTTGTGTGGAGTCTTTGAGTGTTAAACCCGTACCATGCCAATGTGCATTTGCTTCAGGCTTTGAGGCATGCTTTGGGCCGTCAGGCTTGGGAGGATGCTATTCCCTGGCTGAGCCCAATGGCCTTGGGCTGATATGGGCTGAGCGGCATCATCGGCGTAAAGTCGGGGGCGGTGAAAAGGAGCATGCCCTAGATAAGGAAATCCATTCAAATGTTGGGCGAAGGGAGGAAGCCGAGACGCGATGGTATCCGCATTCGTGCATACATTCATTGATGAATAGCTGAATGGCTGAATGGCTGAACGGATGAATGGATGTTTCTGACCCATGCCAAGCTGTATGCGGAATTCCCTGCCATGTATTGATATTTAGTGCCTGTTAAAATGAGGCTGGCGGTGATGTGGTGAGAACGCGGACAGGGAAGCAAGATTTTGATGCCAGAAAGATGACATGTTCTTCTTTGATGTGACGGACACCCTGTAATTGGGCGTCAAGACTAATTTGCACCAAGCCTAAAATGGAACAATGGTATGCAAGGTTATCTGGCATCTGAGTGGTGTGTCATGAACTGTTGGCCCACCTCTCAACCAACATTTAGTGGGTCTGATGGACAGTGCGTCTTGCCAGGCCAATGACAGCCTATGGAGCTCCAAAATCCCACTGATAGTGGAGACAAGTGAGGCTGTTTCGCGCTGACCCCCCTGCCCCCTCTCGCTCTCATTTACCCCGCCTTTGGTGCTAGGAGCTGCCGAGCTTGAAGGCGTCGGATTTTACCACACTATTTTCCCACTGATCTTGTGCGGTCATCGCCACTGTCGCTCTTTTCTGTTTCCGTGTACCTGAGACTCCGTCTCTCTAAGATTTCTTTTCCCTCAGACTCTCTTTATCCTACCTACGTTTTTTCCTTATATAAGACTCTCCTTCTCCCACCTTCGTTATGCTCTAAACTCTCTTTTCCTCCACAGCCTTCATTTTCTAACTCTCTTTTACTCCCTCTTTTTCTCACTCTACTTCTTACACTCTTTTATTCACTCTTTTTCTCACTCTATTTCTTACACTCTTTTTCTCACTCTTTTTTCTCGCTCTTTTTCTCTCACTTTTTTCCTTTTCTCTCTTAGATTTTCTTTTAGACTCTCTTTTTCTCCCTCTAGATTCTTTTCCTCTCGGACTTTTTTTCCTCTGTCTTCTTCTCTTAGACTCTGGCTCACGCCCTTTCCTCAGGCTCCTCTCAAACTTCCTTTCTGTCATACTTGTTTGGAGCCCCTTCCACCCTGAATAGACCCTTTTCTGTTCGTCAGACTTTTTTTCCTTTCCTTTTTTTCCTTTCCTTTTTTTTCTTTTCCTCCAAGACCTTTTCTCTATTCTTTTATCAGTCCACTACCAATGAGCCCCGTGCCTCAGAACTCCAGGTTTTTGGTCTAGTTGTACGTGTGCTTCTGACCGACCTGGGAGCTCTCATGCCCTAGAGAAATCATCGTCGCGCTACCTTTCCCAAACTCACCTAGCCCGTCCGTGCTAGGGCTGTCAAAGAAAGGTAGGGTTATCTACCCATATCAAGCAAGATAGCCTTCCGCCCACCGTGGTACCGCTTAGCGCAAAGCCGGGAAGAATCCATCGCGGGAAAATCCTGTCCCTTAGCTGCCACGTCTTTGGATTGATCTAGTGAGCGCGAGGCTCTGTTCAATTGGCCCACTATTCCACCGGGTGCTCCCGCATAAGCTGCATTGCTGCAAAGGACACATTCCATGACTAGGTATTTTTTTTCCCACGATCCTATAACCTTTAAATCCTCAAGCATCCAATTTTGCTGGCAACTTAAATTGTCAGGGATTCCCCTTGTGCAAACCCAAATGGACCCAACTCTAACACATCGACAGTCCTATTAGTAAAATCATTCATCTCCCCGCGCTGGGCTTCTGATAGCGTCTCTGCCTCTGCGGCTCAACGTCGGACTAGGCGTCTGCTCTGCCTCACGCAGGTTGCACCCGTCTCGACGCCCCCGTTTCTTCTACTGGCAAACGGCTCAGAACTACCATCCCCTCAGATTCATGCCACTTTCAGGGGAGTGGAAAAGGTGACGTCGGCCGCTCCAAGCTTTGTCCGAGGCGCTAGTTTGAAGTTTCACAAAAACTTTGAGACCACCGGGAGAGGGTCTACGCACCACCGAGCTGAGCTCGGCTTTGATTTCACTAAAGAACGAAAATCGAATGGCGAGTGCTTTCCAAGCATCAAGAATCAGATCACCATACCCACCCATTTGCAATCGCCTTAAATTGCTTGTCATATCGCCGCAAATACCCAATGGTCGTTACCCATGCCATGACCGAATACCTACCCAGAGTGACGACTCCGTGCTTCTTCGCTGTCCAAAACTAGTTTGTCCTCATTCTGGTGGATGAGGGTCATCTGATATCCATGACGATTAAGTCATTGGCCATGAAGTACGCGGGAATCGTCGGATAGAACATCCAGTATCCAACTCTATGACGCCTTGTGCAGTCTACCTTATGCGATCGGCACTACATGATGCGAACGACCCCTGCCAGTTTTATGGGGGGTGCATCGTAAGTGTCGGGCCGGTCAACTCTATGACGCCTTGTGCAGTCTACCTTATGCAGTCGGCACTACATGATGCGAACGACCCCTGCCAGTTTTATGGGGGTGCATCGTAAGTGTCGGGCCGGTTGCGGGACGGGGCAGGAGGAAAGTCGCCGGGAGCGGGCCGATGGATTTGTAGGTGCACGCTCATAGCTCACCTTCCGACAATGTCCGCCCAACCCCTAGCGACCAGATCAGAAGCCGAATATGCCTGTTCCCGTGTCTGACACTGAAGGCGTATGAGAGCTTCTCTGATCCGATGCCTCCCCGTCTATGTAAACGGAGGGTTTCCGGGCGCGGAATCCTACGTTTCTACTCCACATGCCGGTATATCTATTGCGCCGAGATGCGACCGATGGGGAAGACCCCTTTTATGGCCCAAGGTTGCACTCGGTGCGTTCAACGCACACACTTCCTGTCTTCTGTGGTAATTAACAGGCCTTTCAACGCAAAATCGCTGCGCCCGGCGTTGTAGTTGATTGGTGTCAGCGGGAACCCCATGGTCTGCTATTCCTAACCTGGATGCCTTGTGGCTGCCTTTATGAGCAGTTGGCGCAGGAAACAGGAAGCCCATGGTATGGTCCTGTTCCATGGTGCAGAGCTTGACTTGCAAGAGGGTGATGTCTGGGAGCAGTACGCTTGAACATATAGTTCATGCGATTCGTTACCAGTCTATTGATATGGGTCCGGTCGGACCTGTATTACATCATCACCATTGCACACTGGCTGTCCTGTGTGCCGAACATGGCGGTGGACGCCCATGACATCCGGGCACGCAGCCAAAGAGTTTGCTGGAGATAGATTCGTCTTCCGAGTCTGATCCGCAACTTGGCTCGTGCCCTCCCATACGAATCATCACTGATACAAAAATTATTTACAGGACGAGCGACTCCAAAGTTGCCGTCAACCCTTCTTCATTTATATTTTACCAGTTCTAACACTCAGAATCGCGCCTGCGATCAGTCCTCGGTTTCAATGTTGGGAAAACTTGGGGTCTCGCTCAAGGAACTATCCAAGGTGGACAAGGAAGCAAGTTGTGCATGGATGCTAGGTGCAATGAGGAGATAGAGCAATCTCAAGCATACAAGTAATTTGTTCATAAACACCAATATTATCTGTCCCAAAAATACAATAAAACATAAAATAAGCAGCTGTATTTGAACACAGGCTTCTCTCTGGCCACTGTGCCCGTGTCTTTGGAAGCCTTCATTAGTGATGTAAATGCAAAATTGACACAGCGTCATACATACTAATATAGTAATTAAACCCGGCACATATTGCCGGTCCTAGGCCAACAAGTATCTTAAAGGTTGGCGAATGGAGTGCCTATATGAATTTCAATAACGGCAAAGTCATCGGCATTTTATCTGTCGGTAGTGCTGACTATTCACTGAATTTGCTTGTACGGCATATTCCAGCTAGCTGGCAAAAAAGATAGGGAAAGGTTTCTATAGCGGCAATAGACATCCGGCCTCGATTGGTATTAGGCCAAAGACGTAAGTGTACTACATTCTAAACAAGGTGTTGAACTAGGCGGAAAATGAAACAAGTCAATTGGAATTGCGAAGAAATTTACAACATCAAGGTTTTGCCGCATTTTGTCCATCCAGTGCAGAGAGCCAGCCCACTACGTTTGCCTTTGACTTAGTAGATCTTTCAGACTAACAACGGGGAAAAGGGCGTATAGTAAAGGGATCTTCGGGTGGAACGCGGAGAAATGGCTTAGTCTCTTCTATCGCAAGGTAGCCAAGCCATACTCTCGGTCAGGGATGAGCAATAATAAGATGTCATAGCTAAAGGAGACGCAAAGAGTTGGAGTTGGTGCGGAACATTGGATGGTGCGATAAGAGAGTCAGAGAGAGAGCACCCTATTGTCCGACTGTCGGTGCTTGGCTTTCTGGCCCCCCTGCTTGCCTCACTTTTACTGCAATAGCCAGCCTTTATCAAGTACGGGGTTATTCTGAAATTCCCCGCACACAATGGATAACGTGGCTTGTGCCCACCAATAGTAAGACGATATATGGCTCTGTCCTAAGGAATGAGCGATCAGACCAATGGTCCTTGACCAATACTAGGCAGTCCGGCGTTACTTTTTTGAATTGCTTCCTCTAGGATTTCCACCGGTAGGATGGGGCGGGGAACGCCGGCGTCATGCAGTTGTCCTCAAAGGGAGGAAAAAACTTTTCTTTGCTCATGGTGGAGCCCAATCTATCGTCGTACTTCTTTTCTAGTGGGTAGACCTTGTTCTTAATGGATGTTGCTGGAGGTCGCTGTTGAGGCATTGGAGTCGGCTAGATTAGAGTAAACCGGCGGTAGGTGACGACGAGTGTTGGGGAGGTGATGGATGCCTCGACATTCTAGCTAGATAACTTTGCGTCGTATCAAAGAGCCTGGAGAGCGAGAGCTACATTTTTCACTTGACTCAACTGAAGCATATTTGTTGGTTAAGTAATAATAGATCAGTAAATAACGGGACCTACGCTGATTTTGTTTCCTAGTCTGCTTGTAACTACGACTTAATTATCCTGTAAGCTAGTAGAAACAATAAAGGTAGAGATGATGATTAATGGAGTACATTGTCCCTTCTAGTTGCTAGTTTTAGGTCAAAAGCTCCAATGCATTGATATGTAGGCGTCGTTTGATCCTAGTGATTCTAGTAGACGATAAATATATCCAAATCAAATCAAACCAAATCAACATTTATATGTAGAAATTGGCCTAGACAGTCAAATGTGTCAAAATTATAAGCAACAAGTTGGTACAGCCAAAGCTCACCTCATGTCTCAGAACCTCATACTCCCCCGGTGTCATTTAGGGTGTTTTCAATGATTCCAACTATACTTGGTTAAATGCTAAAAAGACGGGAATTTGCAGAGAAGATGGAACCAGAAGGCAGATGTGCTAAATGAGACAAAAATATTAATGTTATTGTGTTATTTTACGTCTACCTACTGTTATTTCGCAGCAATACGATGGGGGGGGAGAGACAAATAAATCAAAACTTGGTATAGTTATGTATTGAGTCCCTGCAAGAAATAGCACTCCATTTTACGAGCTGAAAAGAAAAAAAAAAGAGAAATCGCAGCCAGTGTAATGCAAACTGACAATCAAGACTTGACGATATGAAACAGTAGCCATACTTGCTTGCTTGCATCCGTTTTTCAAGTTGTTGCGTTGCTATATTCATTTTGTGTTGTACTGGTAGGGTGCCAGCCCTTTCATAATTGTTTAGCCACAAGACGTGTGTGTGTGGGTGGGTTTTGGTGTGAAGAAGTGAGTCATGTGTGAGATGCCACTACATGTGATGTAGAAACTACTCCACTCGGTACATCATCGGCTGATGGCATGGTTTGTACAATGTACTTTCCAGTGTACAAACTCTGGAGAACTTGAAAGCCCAATAGAAATTAATTGCACATCACAACATGTATACTGCCACGCACAAAAGCGGGCTGTTTTAGGATCTTGCTATATTATGCTAGGACATAACAAGGCAGGCACGCAGAAAAGGACACATGACTACAAAGCCAAGTGAATCTCATAGTCTAAATACCCACAAGTTGGCAATAGACAATCGACACAAGTAATTCTTCGACATATTCTCTTTAGCATTGTAATCTTTCTTCTTGATAGCTTGGTATCACCATCGTTTTACGCACAAAATCATCAACTCTACGAAATGGAAAATTCAGGTTTCTTGAATATGAAAGCATTGAAGTCTGCATTTGCTGCTCCTCAGAAGTAAGTGGGATTTGAAATTGTGTCCACAAATGGGATTCAATCTTTTTCATTGTTATTGTATTCTTTTCGTCTAATGGGATCCAATCTAACCGTAGTGCCTCTCCTAGATGGAGAAATAGAGGCACTAACGCCGCAGAACAATGTGTCGCTGAAAAGGACAATCAACTTGCAGAAACGAAGACTCGTGCCAAGACCGAGAAGACGCAAAGCGATGCTCACAAACAATGCGCCGACGAAATATGTCTGCAAGTTTTGGAGAAAGACAAGTAAACCGCAGAACATAAAGCCATGATAGCTGATGCACCCCTTTTACGCATACATTTACCCCCACTACGCACACTGCTTCCAAACTCTCGAAATACGCTAACAAGGACTGGAAACTAGAGACTCGGGCTCAGCAATTGTTCTTGATTGCAACTGTCCTAGAAAGCTGCTGCTATGGGACGGTTTCCCAGAGCTTCACTATCAAGAATTCACCATGCTTTCTAATGCCTTTGATGATAGGCCATTACTTCTACTATCGACAAACCCCACAGTAAGCCTATCGACGTCCGGAGACATCATGGGGAAGAAAGGCTAACAGCCCCCGGAAGGCTCTAAGCTAGTTGCAATGGCTTTAGTGCAAACGCACCGTTCTATGGCTACTCTCGGGCCTTCATATGGCTATATCTCAACCTGCCAAGCCACAGTTCTGCTCCGTATTGACTACAAAAAGCCATCAGAGCTTCATTATTGTCTCTGCATACATCAAGAAGACGTTATTGACATCCCAGCTCGCTGCTAAAAAGATCTACCTGTTCCAGGCAGTCACATATCTTCAGCAATGCAGAATGGTATCCGGAATACGCCGTACGTAATACTGATGACAATGAGTCAGCTGGCTTTTGATAACACAAATCTTCCAGTACAGCAAATTGCAAGTATACAGAGAAAGCTTCCCAGATACCGTGGGTCTAAAAGGCCACCGTCTGATCCTTCTTCTGGCTCTGGTAAAGGGCATGGAAGCGGAGGCGCTGGTTCGTCTTCCCTACGAAACCCATATCCGCAAATTCCGTCACACGATGGAAAGTCATCAGGCCAGCACGAGTAGGTTGCATCGAAGAATCCTAATTTCCCCTGCACCATCCGACTGACTGCTCAAGCCATGTAGGTTTGCAGAGTGAGGACGTTGGTTTGGACTAATGTTGACAAGATGTATAACAGACCCTCATCTGTGTATCCTGAGCGGGGCAGCTTCTCAAAGAGCTCTGCCATGTACAGCATGTATAGGATGGGGGAGACTGGGGACCCTTGCGGTAGACTGCCTCTCACTGCCCTCCTCACTGGGTGCCCTCCTTCGATCGAGATGCTAACTTTCCTATCTGTCAGAAAGAGCCTACCCGTTTGCACAGGGACTCTGACCACCGTTGTTTTCTCAGGTGGGCCACCAGTCTGCTTTTATTGACTGCATCAAAAGCGCCCTCTATATTGAAGGTGACAATTAATGTAAACTTTGGTATCTTCGACTCGCTGATGACAGTGCCCGCCAGTTTCTAGGTGTGATCCGGGGCAGCTCTTCTCGGGACCGCCAACGCATAGTTCTTCGGGATGGTGCTCAACTCCACTGCCTGAGCAACAAGTCTTCGGGCCATCCTCCTTTCCAGGCTCTTCTCCAACATGGACAGAGGCGAGATCAGCCTGCAGCTCCTCGGATGTGACTTATCGGGCTTTTGTTTCAGGATCACCATCTTTGTTGCCGATTTGAAAGTGCTCGGGTGGTATCCATGCTCCATACATCTGCTGAACAGTCTCACTATATGCCTGACTACAGAGGGCCATGCCGTCTTCCAGGCCGTGTTTGAGATACCGTCTTCTCCCGGAACAGTGTTTCCAGCGTGGAAAGCTGCTTTCTTTATTTCTTCTCGGACTGGGCTTTCCCAGTGTTGCGCCCTTGGGTCGGTTTCTTCCACGCCTCGCACTCCATATACGGCTGGATGGGTGTGTGTGTCCAAGAATGCCTCTGCCTTTTCTTGTAGCGAGTGGACCGGTTTGTCTTGGTAGGCTATTTGAGGAAGTCTGTTCTCTGATTTCGGTAACTTCAAGCGGTTGACAAGCCTAAACACATATTCTTTTTCCGTCGCGTCCTCTATCATCTCCCTTTACTGATCTCCCTTTGTCTTGCAGATAGCCGCTTGGAAAAGTTGTTTTTTCGCTTTGTATACTTCAAAGCGTGTATCTCAGAAGCCGTTTTCTCTCACTCTTCACCAGGCTGCCCTCACTTAGATGGCCACCCCTGTGCACTGCTTAGTCCACCATCTTTGTCCAATGTCTTTTCCCAGGGCTTTGGGTGCCGCTCGGTTGAGTGCTTTTGTCGTCACCCTAGTCAGGTCGACTGCAAAGCTCTCGATTTCTCTTTCCCCGATGGGCTCCCTTCCCTCCAGCTTGGCGGCTTCCCTTGAGCATGCTTTCTTGAACACTTCCTTGTCAGTCTGTTCAAGTTGTATTGGGTAGCCCTAACTATATCGTCCACTTTCACGTTGTCGATTGTTGTCGCCAGTGGGAGGTGGCCATTTCCGCAATTGAGCTCTTTCAAGACTCTAGTGGTGTAGCTGCTCTGACCAAGGAGTAGGTCAGAGGCAAAATCCCGATGAATTACCGAGTGATTACCGAGTGTGATTTCTTATTGGAAAAACAGATGTCACCGTCTGGCTCATTGAGAAATATCACTGCTTCCTGTTCCATCCAGTCATAAATCTGGTCGCAGTCACTTGAATCCTCCTCTTTGTTGTCCAACATCTGTGAGTGCAGATTCAAGTCTCCACAAAGCATCGTTTTTCTGTCCTTAGCTGTTTCCCTTGATTTCTTCAATGCAATCCCCCTTTCTGGGTCTCCAGGGCTTGCATTGTAGAGGCTTGCAATGTGTAGTCCCTGCCCGCAGGCTCTACCACCATCACATCCCGGTGTCCACCGCCGCTGATAGGAACTATCGTGGCTGCTGTTGTCTTCCTAATGTAGGTCATAGCACTGTGAGGCTCTTCACTCTTTCGCAGAGGGATCATGAGCTTGTACCTTGGGTCTCTGGCCGATATTTGTGCTTCTTGGGGGTCCCATAATGTATGGTTCTTGTATACATATTACGTCTACCCCTTTCCTGTCTGCCTCTTTGATTTGAGGCCTATTGGTTCAGCTGTACCTTGTGTGCATTGAACTACCAAGCCTCCGGTTTCCTCCTATAGTTTCGTTTGTCTATATTCATAGATTTAACTTTCACCTCCTACAACTTCTGAACAATGGGCTAACTCTAAGATACTCTATAGAAATACAACAACCAACACGACACCAACTATACACCACACGAAGAACGATTGCACCTGGAACACCTCTCGCCATGGTGGACGTATACATGACCGATCAGATAGGCCCACCTCGCGAAGCGGAGGGCATACCCACCGACAACGCCCGCATGACGAACCCCCCCCCCCCAAGGAAAAATACACGCAACCGAACAATAAAGGCCTGCAAGACAGCAGGCACGCGGAAAATAGCAGCTTGACGCTCACTTTGGAAACCGCTTTTGTCAAGAAAAAGCGCGAGCTCGAGAAACGTGTTAAGACCATCAGGAAGGTGACCTTGGCTGTCGACATGGCGGCCAAAATACTGGCCGGAGAACCGGCTGGCGAAGATGAAAGACGAGACACGGAGTACATGTTCCGTAAACTCAGCCTCACTCTTCCTAGGGTCCAAGTGGACAGAGGTAAACCCGGCGATCCTCAAAGCCAAGGTGAACAACACCCTCTTCGAAGGCAAGGAGATAGTGACCCAGGCCAAGACGACACAGACTGGGTTCGCGCTCACCCTCTCAAAAGACTCAAGAATGAAAAAAGAAGGCACGCTGGAGCTAATCCGAAACTACCTGGATGCCTCGGCCCTAGACAAGGAGACAGTCCGGGAAAAGTACATCGTGAAGAATGTTTCCGAAGAAGGCAGCAAAATCCGCCGGACCACACTGGAAGACGTGAGGGCCGAGATCCAGAAGGCCTTCGCAGGAGAGCTGAAAACCCTGAAAGTCCGGAAATATGAGAATGAGCCGCAAGTGCAAGGTCTGAGAGTGGCGATTCTCAACCCCGAGAGGACACCGCGGACGGTGGACCTCCTGAGAAGCAAACGAGTAGTCAAGAAGGTTGACTACAAGCCCCTCCCCCCCCCAGGTGCACCCGGTGCTGGAGAAAGCACAAAACCGACACATGCAGCTTCGCAGCCAGGTGCGCACGCTGCGGAGACGCGAGGCACGGAACCGAATACCACGCGGAGTCGGTAAAGTGCCCCGCACACAAAGAAAAAGAGTGCAGGTGCACCCTAAAGTGCCCGATCTGCACCGGCAGGCACTCAACGGAAAAGTGCTATGGCAAGTCAAAGAATTAATACGAACAAGACCCAACAGAACCCATAACAGGCAAGAAAAAATACACATCCTCTCGACGACGGGCTCTGGATCGTCGACGGCAAGTCGTTAGACCAGAACATAGAAGGCCTACGCAAAGTTATGGAAGTCACTGTGCGGTGGTGCGAAGGCAACGGCCTGGCACTAGACCACAACAAGACAGGCCTTCTACACCTGACAACAAAACAGTCCGCCCTGAACCCAGACCTGGAAGTCCCTGGAATCTTGAAGATAAAGGCAACCTCCCTGAAAGGCGCGCTCAAGTGGCTTGGAGTTTTCTTCGACAGAAAGCTAAGCTTCAATTCACAGGCGAACCACGTGAAAAACAAGATGGAAAGACTCACACACACCTTCAACATCCTCAAAGGGTGTAAGCACGGTGCTCTAGTTAGCGAAATGGTACTGGTGGTAAAGACTTGTCTTTTACCCACCATGACATACGCTGCAGCAACGTGGTGGATGCCACAAAAGCACGGGAATATCGGGAAAGCCGAGAAGATGGCAAAATCTCTGCGACGATCCCTGCTGGCAGCTCTACCTGCAT
>NETT01000614.1:0-10771 GCA_003449175.1 Ceratocystis smalleyi
GGGGGGGGAGCAGACAAGCCTATGGTGAGGGCGAAAAAGATAAAAAAAGATTACAGGGCAAGGGAGGCGGCATGTTTACAAGGAGAAGAAGGGCAAACAAGATATGCGAGCATCGGTAAAGTGAGGGCTATGGCGATAGTGATGGCGGGGTGAACGTGTTAACGTGTTATTGTTTCTGGGTTGAGCCCAAGCTTGTGGCTTGTTTTTCCCATGATTATTTTTTTGGCAGTGATGACGACGATGAGAGTCGCTTTTTGCCTTGAGCTGGCTGTGCGGTACTGGGTTCCGCTCCGCCCTCGTATTCCATCTGCTTGTGGGAAGGGGGAGGCAAAAGCGCAGGGAAGAGGCAGTTGGTTACTTACAGTTTAGGCGGGCGTCACTATCCGCGGTGTGCGAGAGAGAAAAGAATAACCAAGAGAAGAGCACAAGGCAAGAAAATGCGGGTGCAGATAGGGATATTCAAGTCAAGTCAAGACAAGACAAGACAAGACAGGCCAAGACAGACTCGACCAATAACAAGAACGTGTACGATGCTGGCCAGTAACGTAATAGCTTGGCACGTGTTTCAAGCTGCTGGTTGTGGTTGTTATTATAGCAGCTTGCCGGCTTGCAGGGCGTGTCAAAGTCGAGGTCGTCGAAGCTTGGAGTGGATTAATAGATGCCGGCTAAAAACCAGACACGGACGTGTTATGGCTTTGGGGGAGGGTCAATGCCAACGGGGAATAAAAATAAGAAGCAAGAAGCAAAACAACATAAGCCAAGGCCAAGCCCGCGATAGTAAAAATACAGATGGTGAGGATGAAGGGCGAACGGCGAACGGCAAATGACGAAGCCCAGAGGACAAAGAACAAATTATAAGAGGGGAGAAAATAGAGACAGGCAGGCCATGCGGGGAAGAGTCTTGCTGTGCTGCTTTTCAAGTTCGCTTTCAAACAGGAAACTGCGGACTTTAATATCATGGATGGGTAGATGGAGTTGGCAACTGCACAGCCCTGTCGTTGGCAAAAAAGAAGCCAATAGGTAAAAACGCAAAAAGGGCAAGAGCGGAAGGGCAAAAAGCAAGAGTGCCTTTCTCCTCCAGGAAGGCACCTATAATATCGTGCTCTTGCTTAGCTGTTCGGGCTAATTATTCTGCCTTCTCTTGCCTTGTCCTTTTTTCTTGCAACTGCCGTTGGTTGGACCTGGACATGGTCACAATTTTCTTCTTTTCTTTTTCGGCAGCTGCGTTCTTTGCGTACGGAGCAATAGCCGTTCGTCCCTCCACCGCTTTTGGGACGTCTGCTTAGCTCCTGTTCGATAGCAGTGCCTTGACCAGACGAAAGCATGCTGAGCCGGCAGGTCAAGAGACGCTCACAAAACTATGGAAGGAGCGAGACTAGGCTGAGGCAGGAAACAGCGTCATATCAACGAGTTAAGCAAGAGTGGATATCGCACATGGAGGAACTTCTCTGTACGGCAACAGCAAGTTGCTTGCGTATACAATCTATCTATGGTGTCATTAAAGAACAAAACAGGATTGCAGCAAGCACGCCTCTCCGCCCAGACCCCCACATTTCACGGTAAGGGCTAGTAACCCCAGGCAGTTGGAGATGATGGAATCCAGACCACAGGAAATTTACATCTGTGTCGGCCCAGGTTTTGCCTGGACTAGAGCTTGCTTAGACAATCCCATCCTGTTTTCGCTTTTCTGCAGCCCCCTCTCTGCTTGTCTTTGGAGGAAGGCGCTTGGTGTAGTGTCTTGGGCTTGCCATGCACCGCCCTTTTGGAGGGAATCCTTGTTTTCTGGGTTGGAGGGGCATGCATTGCGCTGGCGTGTTTCCGTTGGGCATGGCGCATGCGTTGATTGGGCACTGCTCTTATACTTGGTGACGCATTGCTTATGAATGTGTCTAGTCGTTGCCGTTAATCCCGTAGATGTGCAGCGACCGTAGATAAGCCGTGCCAACAGTAGAGCTCGGGCAACATGCATGTATATGCTAGCTACGTATAACACAATCAGTTATCTACTCCAGCCTCGCACTAGCACGTGTGGTCGCAGTGCTGCAGCTACAGGTGCAGCATATATGCATGTGCGTCCATGCTGCCCGCCTAGGTCTCAGCGTACATTTTGCTCACTGATCAAGGGGTTGGGGCTTGGGCACAGCGCAAAAGACGAACGGAACGGAACGGAAAGCTTGGGGATTTTCGTTTCTTGTTTCGATGACGCAGCGAAACAGTGTGCGTATGGAGCGACATGCACTCTGTTGTGCTAGTCTCTGCTTTTGCAGTTTCTACAAGGCTTACGGGACGTGTATTGGTACAGCTTAGAGGGCAGACAAGCGAGTCAGGGCAGAGACCAAGCGACGAGACGAAGAACGGCTATCGCTGGGTAGATACGTAGGTGCAGGGATAGGCCGTGATATGACGAACCCACGTGACGCAGGTGGCGTCGACGGGGGGAACACGGGCAGGGAGAAGCTCAGTCGAGGGAGAGGAACAGAGAAGCAGTTAGCAATGAAAAAAGGAATTAAAAGTAGGAATTAAAGTAAAATAACAAGGCGAGAGGCTAGGGATAATGCAAGCTCGGCGCTGCGGCCTCGACGAGCGAATACAAAACGAGGAAGAGGACGACTGCCCAAAGAATGCCTGCTATTGGTGGACTTAGAAGCTTGGTCAGGAGATGTACAAGTTGTCCCAACGTTCAAGCCCATGTGTTACCTTACTTCACACTTCATCTACTGCAAACCAGCTGTAATACTTCGTTTCAATCACCATCTACAAAATATCCCAATGTCGCTTTTGCTCATTTGCATGGTTTCACGTCTACCCACCGTTGCTTCGTCGCAATACAACAGTGTGCGAGACCGAGGCAGGCGGATGACGTCATGTCCCAGAACTAGCCGTTGCAAGAATGTGTATATTTCAAGTACCCATGGCTTTGCGGAGTCCAGCCTGAAAGCCAGGGCGACTCACTGTTCCGGCCGCGTGCCGACCGCGTGCGTGAAAAACTAGTCGGAAAGCTGCTGCCAGCTTTCGGCGCAGGAGATGGGTGGGCCTAGCCGGGCACAGTATGGTTGCTCTGCTGTAGGCACGGCTGTTTCGGTGTTTCTTTTTCTGTGGCTAGTAGGTGGAGGTGGGTAGCAGAGCTTTGCCCTCCCCATAGAGCCCTCTTCCATATGTCCTCGTCCTCTGCAGCCCTTCCCTCTTGCCCCATCGCTTGTGCGCTTTTCCGCCGACATTGGGTGGCAGGTGAACTATCCCGAGATCATCAGAAGGCCTTGCATGTTCCTCGACGCGATTAGGGCCGTTTCTTGGTCCTCCTCCGTTGAAAGGGGGGTAGCCTGCTCGGCGCAGGAATATAAAGTTGCAGTGCCGCACGATAGCAATATAACTTGCCGTTTCTGCGTCTTGCGGAAGCCTGTCTACAAGCCTGCATAGTCCGGCTCAACAACGGACGGATGTTGTAGACAATCTAAACGGTACTTGCAGGTGCCTCTATCCGAAGTTGGGTGCTTATTCTTAGAAGCTTCTTCGCTGTCCATCTTTGTCGGACTATGGAGACTCCTAGTTTCATTGTCCTTCAGAGCGTCAAGTAACTAGCTAGCCAGCGGACAAGCATAACCTCCATTCAGTTCTCCAAACTGCGCTCGTTGGCGCGTCGTGATACTTACTATCACTAACTTGCTGGATGATACCACGATCACGAAGTCTACTTAAAGCAATGTGATGCCTGTTGAGCCACCCAGCTTCGGGAGTGCCCGTGCTGGTCCAACAGCCGCTTTGGGGAGACGTTCTCTCCGCAGCGCGCCTACTCGTCAAGCGACGGCACCTCTCGGCGAGACATACGATACAGCCCTTCTCTTTGCTAGGCAAGGAAGTCTTACCAAGTAGCAGGGCAGAACTGACACTTGTGTCAATGACGAGGTGCACCAGCGGCCTCATGGTTCCCCTTCCCTTAGGCGTGAACAGTATAGACCTCCAGCTACCCTGTGTGTAGATCACCTTGCGCAGAGAATCATGTCCCTATAGGCTTGCTGTAGAAAGGCAGTGTGATGCATCCACCTTTAGAGATGGCCGCCCAACTGGCCTCTCCCATTCTACCAAAGCCATTGCACAACGGGGCTTAGAAGCCGGCAGTCTGCTATGACGAGACCTGGTACACGAGAGTTGGAAGGACAAGGAGCCATTCTCATCTATCTTTCCCGCAGCTATGCGACGAGGAAGTAGTGGAAGGCAACCTGAAGGGTCCGCACAGCGTTAGCTCACGTATTTCGCGAATGTATTCCCAAAAGTCCGAGCATTCTTTAGAATGCGGCTCTCTCTATCACTAGATGAAATGCTGCATGTCTGGTTGATGCGTTACAGTCTTGATCCCGCTCCATCTAGCCCTCAGCCTTCCTAGATGCTGGCTTGAGGGCTCTGTTGATGGCTATACCTCATTCTTCTCTTCTATGTCTTTGTCGGACTTTTCCCGGTGTCGCCAAGCTTCTAGCTGTCTTTTCTGGGCGATAGTCTCTACATACGGCCTTTTGATCAAGATGCGTAGCTCGTAATACATGGATCTGCCAGTACTTAGACTCCGTGTTTTCTTCTCTTCTCTACATCACAAGTAGGTGCTCAAGTCTCGTTACTGCTATTCACGCCATAGCTTTGTCTCGAAATGGTGAGGCTTTCTAGCAGCATGAGCGTGGGGGCTATCACAAAGCATTCGCTACAGTAGATATCCGGGCGAAACAACTCCGCAAACATCTACCCACTTGTAGTGTTCGCACTTGTACTGCATATTACATCAGAGATATGGAGGGTCAATGGATCCTTGGGACGGTGATACAGTCAAGACGCCGAGAGGCCACAGCGTTGGCTTGTAGCCAAGCTTTGCGGCCGACACGCCCCCCACTAAGTAGCAAGCCACTTGATCCAGCCGCTGTTGAGATGATATCGGCCACATGCGTGGCTCTCTTCCTTTGCCCCCCAAAAATAGTAGGTTTTGGTGAGACTTATTGGCTCGAGCAGTCGTTTCCAGCTTATATGACAAGGATGACCCGCCACACCACTTGACTTGACCTTATACCCTTGTTCTGCCTCCGTATGCACTCTTCTGCAGCTCGTTTTCCCCGAAATATGTCTCCCCCTTACTTTACTTCACTTCTTCAGACGCCGTTAGACAACTACCTATTTTAACGGGCGCGCATGAACACGGACCGCCTAGGAGGAAACAGCAAGCAGCACTCGCTGCAAGAATTCTCTCAACCCTTCCCGCAGTATTGATATCTTGTTAGACCGTGTGAAGGGCAGGATCAGTGGTGAAAAGCAGTGACGAGAGCCGTGTAAGTGCCAGCAAGGGACCCGTGTTCAAGGGCTAACTAAAACAGACCCAAACGCCCCCAGTTTAAAGTTATCATCGTCAGGACATAATCAGGAGACACAAGTGGCAGCTACTCTCGTTTCTCTTGCACTTTAATCCCCGCCTTCAGCAAGACATGGAGGTTCCTGTTCCCATGGAGCGCCGGAATATCTGAGCGAAAACCCCAGGCCAGCTTTCCTTCCGAGAGGTAAGCTTCGCAACGAGTACGTACGTATGTTGCTAGCTCAGAGCAAGCTACCTTGCTAGCTTGATCACAACACCGGATAACGTCGAGTTCATCGGGATGCCAGCCGTGATCACAGGCGATACTCGCCGTGCTGCAGCCTCTCTAGCACCACCGCAACTCCCAATAGCCCATACTGTGATGGAGTGAGATCCCGCCAAAGGCATGTGTCTATCAAAGCCTAGCTCACTAGGCCAGAGATAGCTACGCCCATAGCATCGCTTTTCAAGAACAGGTTGAAACGGGAAGCTCCCAGATGCGATGTTGCGCCAAGACTTGCTGGCAGGATTGTGCTACCATGGTGGAGGGTGTACGCTGCCCCCTCCCCCATTTAGCCGTAGCTGTGGCCGGCCCTGCCTGGACTCATCCGCGGCCAATCGCCTTCATGCCAGGGCGCACAGCTGCACCAGCCCCGTGGTTAATATTCCCGGACGTGGTAGAAACCAGACGGCAGGAGTTAGGTGTCTGTGTCCGTCCAGGTTTTGGCGTGGCTAAAGCTTGCATTATTTTGTATTGTTCTTTTGCGTTCCCCAAGGTTCCCGCCCGTGTTTTAGCACCATCCACCGCCTTGTAGCCCTGCCGTCCCGCCCCCTCCAGGGGAAAGCTCGTAGTCGTGGGCGTACGTATTGCGCCTTAGACTTTGCGTGCACCGCCTTTTGGTTGTGGATCCCTAGTCTTGGATTAGGGGCAGTACCGCACGTTGTGTTTTCGTGTTTTTGCTGATTAGACACGGTTACGGTTGGTTATTCTGCTTCGTGACGCATTGCTTGTGTGTTCCTGGTCATTGCCGTCCGCGACTGTTGCAGCCAAGATGTCTCGACAGAAGAGCTCGGACGACATGCTGTTCGTATAGCTTGGTTACTCGCCTGTTCTCTCCCTCCTTGCACTCGCACGCCTGGTTGTAGTGCTGCGGCTACAGCCACATAGTAATGCATCCATGCCTATGTCTCCCGAGTCTCAGCGTGCATTTCGCCCATTGATCAAGACTTTGAGGCTGGGACGCAACACGGTCTCGTTAGATATGACACAAAGGCTTTGTGTTTTTCCTGATGACTCAGCCAAATGTACTATGTACATGTACTGTGTTTCCGACGTCAGTTTCTGCAGTTGCAGCCTGCACAGGACCGACCTGTCTGTATTGGTACAACTTAAAGGGCAGGCACGAGAGTAAGAGTTGGGGCTAGCGCCCAGGCGAAGAAAATCGGCTATCGCTAGGCACTTTCAGCACGTAGTTGCAGGGATGGACGGGTCTTAGGAAGATGACCCCACGTGATGCAGGTGGAGAGCACAAACAGGGAAAGAGCTCAAGCGAGAGGAATGACGAGCAACAATTGGCAGGAAGAAAGAAGAGGAAAAAAAAGAGAATAAATAAATAATGAATAAATAAATAAGAAAACTAGGCGCTAACTCTAACTAATACAGAGTACAGAGAGTACCGTACAGATAGACCCAGGGCCAGGCCAGGCAAGGCTAGCTAAGCCCAGCAATCCTGACGGGTGAGCTCAGAGGGAAAATGACGAGCCTACCATGGTTTTGTAAGTCAGTTGCCCTAGCGCTTGAAGTCATGTTGCCCTTATGTCATGTGCGGAACGCTAGATCTCGTCTTTCACATGCCTTATTTATACGACCATCTATCTATATGCAAGGCCCAAATGCTTTTCTTCTTGTATAGGCGTGCTTTGATTTCGAGTGCGTCCTGTGACCATTAGTCTATAGCAACCGTATGAAAAACTAGGCTGGCAGGTTACCGGCTTTCAGCAGACCTCGACGCAGCGCAGTGGTCTTGCTCTCTCGTAGCCATGGTCGTTGCTGTGTTGCTTTTTCAGTAGCTAATGTGCAGGACAAGGGCCGCTTCAATTCCCGCTAATAGAACGGCCCTCGACATCGGCTATCGAACCGACTATCTGCCAGTCCTCTATAGTTCCCTCTTGCCCCAGTTTCCTCGCCAGCCTCGAATCGCATCTCTACTCGGCCTTTACTTTTTCTACCAAACATCCAGGTTTACTTTACTTGTGTCTTCGAGGCCTTGAGACTGCGTTTTAGTGGCGAGTCCTTCCATCACACCAAGCACCACCTAGACGAAGGCCATGCCATACACGTACATGCCATGCCCATGTATGTTTCTACGACGAGAGGCTGCTAGCCCATAGTCTTTGCACAAAACTTGAACTTGCTATAAATAAAATAAAATTTCAAAGGCCCAGCTGAGGCATGGGAAGTAAAAAGATAACTACCAAAAAAGAGGAAAACACAGAAAACACAGCAATAGAGAGAGAGGGTAGATGAACATCAGGAAAGAAAGAAAATAAACACAGTAGAAGAAGAAATCAGCAAGGAAAAGAGCACAAACATAGAAAAAGCAAAAGTCAAATCATATCCACAGCTGCGCCTAACTGATATAGTTGTTGAACCTTCAACGCCTTCAAAATGATGAAAGCAAATTATCATCATCGTTGATTTTATAGCAGGCAAAGCAGCAAGCAAGCCATAAAAAGTGAGAACCAAGAAACAAAGATCAAAAGAGTAAAAAGAAACCGGAAAGAGAATAAAAGAAAACAAGCAGAAAGCCACCACCACTAAATTGACTGGCTGACTCTAGCAAAAACAATCACGATGCAAAAGAAGAATGAATACCTGCACCGCCTACATTAACCAAGAGACCCGTTTTGAGCCACGGTTACTCTGGGCGAGAGAGACGGGAGTATGAGGAAGATAAAAAGAAGAAAAAAAGGGAAAAGAAAAAGAAAAAGAAAAAAAAAGGCCAAGAAAAGGCCAAGAAAATTCACAGAAAGACATGGAAACCCAAGAGTATATGTACGTCCCCAAACAAGCCACATGCTTAAGCCATCGCCCGCCCTTGCACAGCAACGCACCATTGTTACTGAACCTGAGCCATTTGAGATCTCACTTCAGGGGATAGGCCGGGAGGATTCTGATCTGAACCATCATAAGCAACAAGGTGGTTCATGTCAATATCGGTCGCTGAGGGTTCACCAAAAGAGGCTGGCGAGTGAGTGTGGATAGGGAGGTTCATAGTTTGTTTCGGGTACATATCTCCAAGCCCATTCCCATCATCTGAGATGGCACACGAAGAGTCAGGGCCTGTCCCTGGGTAAACCTCAGCTGATGTTGGACGCATCATACCGATGGGGGGAGATTGCTCAGCAATCGCTGAGTCGGTGACAGGGCTCGTAGAAAACGGCAGGGGCGATATAACAGGTGCCATTGTGGTCGAGTTTGCCATGGGTGAAAGGAAAGAGCCACTATACGGCGTGCTCACTGGCAGTGGCGTAGGCTCTCCAGTGGGGGGAGCAAAGTAGTTGGGACTAGAAAAATCAGCAGGCGAGGCTGCAGTCGCAGACATGGGGTACTGGCGCATGTCCAGGCCAAATCCAGCCTGTGTGTCGATACGGAGACCGGATCCCATATTGGGCGGTTGCTGAGGTACGGGAGCATACAGATTAGGACTCTGTTGAGACGCAGCCTCACCCGGTTGTTGAATATAGAACGAAGGCATGGGCTGCTGGAACATGGAAAAGTCTACCGCCATAGGCACCGAGCGACTGCGCTGTCTCTTGTGACCGGGCCCGGCGCGCATGTTTGGTTGCATGTTGCTGATCCCCCAAGTTTCCTGGAACATGCCCACATGGGGCGGGGCCATGAAGTTGGGTTGGGATGAAGGGCGAGGGATGGGAGATACAGGGGCCGAGACGGCCAGGTTGTTGTGGTCAAACATGTGCTGATGGGCATGGCGGTTGATGAAGGACTCCAGGGAGATGAGCTTAGCCAGCTGTCCACTCAAGACCTTGGCATTACCGGCAAGGCGATGAACCAAGCACTGCGAGGCCTGCTTGTCTTCGGTGAAATCAAGACAGTTGACAAAGCCCTGGGTAATGGCAGTTTGGTCCATGAAGAAAAAGGGAGGGCTAGTCAGGTCAATGACAATGCCGCTGGGTTTTGTTGGGTCGTCGTCGTTATTCTCAAGATGGATGTTCTTGATGTAGGAAAAGGGGTACTCGATTTTGTAGCCGGCCTGATCATTGTTAATGTAGTATGTCATGGTACATTTGTCAGGAGAGTAGAATACGATCAAGTCCATGGTGTTCTGGCCAACACGAGTCCACTTTCCGATACTCAGGGCACGACAGGTAAAGTGCTGGATGAGGACCTTGCTCTGGGCAGCCTGATCGCCATGCATGAACATGTTGTTGCCGTACGGGTAGAGGCCTGAGCGACCCAAAAAGCTTCCGCCGATTCCTTTGCCCGTTTCCATGGCCTGGATAGCCAGATACTGGCGCATGGACTCGGGGATAGAGTCCATATCCTCGCCGTTCTCCAGGCTTTTCTTCGCAAGCTGCTTAATCTTGGCTCGTCTAGAATTAAGCGCGCGTGGTTAGTAAATAGAACAGATACATCTGACGGGTGGGGGAGAGGGGGGAGGGGGGGTGTAAGACTGTAGGACATGATGCATACTTGTTCTGAAACCAAATCTGAACCGACCTTTCGGTCATGTTAATCTCGTCAGCTATCCGGTCGCGAACAGCAGCAGTGGGGGTGGGGTTTTTGTTGAACTCCAATTCCAGTGTTGACAGCTGATCGGGAGTGGCGCGCTGACGCTTGTGGTTTTTCTGTTGCTGGGTCAGGGTGCTTTTCCGCGGGGGGCGCTTAGAAGCAGAGTTAGGGCCTGACTGCGAGAAGTTCTGCGTAGAGCCACCAGGGGTAGAGGGACTAGGCGAGTCCATCATGGAGGGAGGGCCCATCATGGGAACCGAAGTAGATTCCATTGTAGTAGCCATAATACAGTTGCAATCAGGAAAGGAAAGAACCAATGGTATGCACGTGAGGTAGTGCGTTTATGGTGTCCAAATGCCAGGTAAAGTGTTTGTTGCGGAGTGAAGAGGCAGAGGCTATTAAGAAAGAAAGAAAGAAGCTCGTCAAAAGGGAGCAAGGGAAGACTTTCTAGACCAGGGAGCTCGATCTAGAAGTCGAGATGGGAATGAAGACTGACTCTACAAGAAGGCTAGCGGGGTCGCTTGCATATAGAGAGAAACAGCTGAGGACAGAGAAGGGTGTGTGGAGTGAATCAGGCAGTGTTTGAGGGGGATATCGTGAAACCGGGAAACAAGGGCGTCCAAGTATCTGCGGGCGAAAAGAAAGAGTCGTGAAAAAGGGCGACAGATCGCGAGACCAGATCGGAGATGTCG
>NETT01000615.1:0-12801 GCA_003449175.1 Ceratocystis smalleyi
CCCCCCCCCATGCGTTATATGTAAGTCCATCCTGGCATTGGCCATTTGGGAGGGGGGGGGGCTACTGCCCTCTGCTATACTCGCTATGACGTTGATTAAGCGTTTATAGTATATCAGCTTCAGGTAGGCACGTCCAAGAAATGAGAAGTTACTCTATTTGGTAGAAGACCTCGGGCTGTGTGAACCGAGGGCCCTTGAGCCAGCGGGTTTTCTCATGGCTGCTCTCTTTGCCTTTGCTGCTGCTTTTGCTCAGTTGTTGTTCTTTTCATTTGCATCTCGCTCGCTTTTACGTCTGCCTACATATAGAAAGCAGACGCGGGTGCTCTGACCCCCTCCAATCCCCCAATGCCTTGGAAGTCGCGTTGGCGTCACTTCTATCTTCGGCGATCCAGCAGGACTCGGCAACGCACTACCTGCTGTTTTTGCATTTTGCATTTGGTAGTTGCTGTTTGCTGTTTGCTGTCTGGGTTGGTGGTTGGCTTGGGCCTTGGTATATTATTTTGTATCTTTTCTTTTCTATGCCTCTAGCGCTGCTCTCCACGAAAAACATCCCTTCGTCTTTTTGATCGTGAAAAGTAGCCCAAATTTCGTTAAACCTGCTCGCTGCGAGAAAAGTCCGTTCGCTCTAATGGCCTGCCTGGGTGTGTGCGTGCGTGTCTCGTCTTGGGTGTTGTAGGAGAAGGGGGAGAAGAAGGGGGGGGGGGGGCTGCGATCAAACAAAGGTCCGAGCCAAGGAAAAAGCCAAGACCAATTAGAGTCGTGTAAGAGCAAGCCCAGCTTGCCAACAGGCCTTGTTTCGTGCTGCCGTTGCTTCTTCTTTGTCAAACTCCAGCAGCACCAGACTTTCCTGGCCTAACACTTGATATCATGTGAAAGCTACTAGGCGTGGAGAGCTGGAGACCTTGGGGTCTTGGGGCTATAAACTAAGCTAAGCTAGCAGCTCTAGGCCGTGAACAACATGCGCACCACGCAGCAAGCTGGCAAGCTATCAAGGCAAGCTGTTTTGTTGAGGAATGAAAAGGAAGACGGCTCTCCGCTTTCCACCCCGTCGCTGCATTATAAGAAGCCCTGGGTTCCTGTCTGGTTTCTCATTCGAATTCCTCGGGGATTGCAGAATTAGAAAAACTAAAAAAGAAAGCTTCCTGCGACCTAGCAAAACAAGCACAGCCCAAGAACAAGAATATCGACACAGAATAAACACCAATACGCCCCCTTCCTCTGCTTCCTATAGCCCCCCCTCCCCCACTCCCATACTCGTCATTGCTGTCTGAGGCCTGAGCCATTGCAGTAGGCAGTGCTTGTAGACCTTCTTCCTTTTTTCCTCCTGCCGGTTCTTCCATCCACCCCCGTCTTCATAGACCACAGACCCTTGTGCTGGACGGCCATTTTATTTCGTCTCTTGTGGTGTCCTTTCTCCTTGGCTCTATCTGGCCCTCTTCGTCTCTGTTTTTCACATCATCTGTCCTCCCTGGTTGGCTTTGTTTTCTTTTCTCCGAAGAATACTTTACACTTCCATTTTGGAGTGTCTTCTTTTGCGGGCTGACGACCTTTATTTACGTATTAATCTCCCCGTCTTTCTGCTTTCTTTTCTTCCATCTCTCCTCCTCTCTCAACACACTACTATTCCTTCTAGACAGTATTGCATCTTTTGTTTCCCTCCTCTCGTCGTTTTTTATATGCTTTTTCTCTTGTGGCTCCGTGCTTCTCGAATTTCTTTTTAATCTTCTTGCCTTTGTCTTGAACTCTATTTTATCTCTTTTCTACGTATTTTTATCCTGGTTATACGTCACCTTAGACGCTGGATTGCCAAGACTTTTAGGAACATCACACCGTCTTGGCAAACACATGTTGGAGCTATACTGCAAAAGCCAAGCCAGCCCAAGCCTGTATATCTTATTTTCGTCCTTGTTGTTTTTCTCAAAATGGTTTGTCCCCCCCCAACTACTACAAGTTACCGCCAAGTCAAACTACAGCCCTCTAACTGCTCTTCATGTTTTCCTCTCCCTTGACAGAATCCTCACCAGTCCCACGCTGCCGATGCCACCTCCTTTGACTCGTTCCTCAACGGAGGCTACGGTGCAATGGAGGACCCCGCGTACTTCTCCAACATGGATATTTCATCCGGAGGCGCCTACTTCGACATCGCGACCCAGCCCCCCTACAACATGGCTACCACTACCGTAGACAACCGCATGTTCCTTGGCCTCGGCCCCGTCTCGCAGCAGGGCCTCGCTCCCACTCTCAACCCTCTTGACATCAACAGAACTACCACCATTAGTACCCACACTACCGGTGGCAGTAGCAGTGCTAGCTGGGACCCTCGCTCAGCAACTTCGGGGTCTGGATATACCCCAACCCCTTCTGGATACCGTACGTCTCCTACGTCTGACGTTAGTAGCAGTGGCCGGTCGCCCGTGTCAACGCAATATGGCTTGTATGGCTCTGGCTCACACGGACCCTCTCACGCAGAATCTCTACACGGTTTCCCGAACCACTCCCTCGGCCATGGATCTATACCTGGCTCTGACCATGCTGCTCTTTCCGCCTATGGCGCCGATCCCCGCAAGCGCCAGCACGACTCCGCATTAGCTGCTGAAGAGAAGAAGCGAAACGCTGCCCAACTCCGCACCGCGTCGCGTGCCCCCAAGAAGCAGAAGGCACCTGCGAGACGGGACAGCGAGAGCTTTGAGGAGTCGCGGGCTCGTGAGGCCCACAACCAGGTGGAACAGCAGTACCGACACCGTCTCAACTCGCACTTTGAAAGACTACTGGCTACGATTCCCATATCTGAGTATCACGGCGAAACTGACATGATGGCTGACGAAGAAGGCGGCTCGCCTGGTCGTCGGGCGGCCGCAAGAGCCGGCATTGAAAAGAGAATTAGCAAGGCCGAAGTCCTCGAGATGGGACGCACGTGGATTGAAAAGCTAACTAAAGAATGCGCCGAGCTGCGAAGCGAGGTTGAAGAATTGCGTGCGGAAAACAAGAAGCTTAAAGGCGCACGGCTAGCAACCACCCCTATGGAGTGGAGTCCTATGAAACATGAATGGGGAAGTCTTGATTAAGGGCATTTGTGTATTTGAATTGTCCAAAAGTCCTTGTTTTTTCCTTTTCTTTTGTTGTTGTGGTTATGTTCCGGGGCTATCCCGTATTCGGCGTTTTCCCTCTTTTTCTGAGTCCTGTGTTCTTTTTTTCGTCTTCTTTCTGTGTTTTTTCTTTCCTTTTTCCTGTCTGCTTCTATCTTTTTTTGAGCGTCGTCGCCAAGGGGAAAATTGGTAGACCCAAGGGGTTATGAGTCCTGGCTATACACATGTTGGTTGGCGTTATTGGGGTCGGGCGGGTGGTCGATAAAGACTCTAACGGCTTTTATTTTCTTTTATTCGGAGGCTTCTTGAGCTTGAATTTGTTTTGTGACACAAAAGAGAAGAACAAGTTTCTACTTATATATAATATCGGTTTCCACGTCCTGGTCACAATACGATCCGTAGCCAACAACATGGAAGAGAGCATATGCCAGCCCTGTATGTCCCTTGCTTTTGTTGCTTTTATTAGAAAAGACGTAAAGAGCAATTGCCAATATCTTTTAGACTGTCTCGTAGCTACCAAAACTAGGTGTACTAAATACGGAGTGCTTGCTCTGTCGGAGTATGTTCGGCAAAACTGGCACTGCGTCTGGTGCAGCCCCCAGCGGCATCCATCCTGTGTCCGGACTTGATTGATGCGCTTATATGCTGAGGAGTAGCATGCAAGTGTATGCAGCACAGTCGTCGCTAGAATGCTTACACGGTGCGCTTCTGTCCTTCAGGAAGCCTGAGGAAGCCTGAGCTCGCCGGCTAGCCATCCATCTTCCCTTGCGTTTCCACTAAAAGAAATCCTCCTGTACAAAGGCACCCTGCTGTTCGGCTTCGTCGGTTGAACGGTTAGGGTTTTGAGGGGCCAGGCGGCTACATTCATTCTTACAGGTGCGGCAATAGAGGCTACCGGGGAAATAGTGGCCCTGTGTGGATCTTGGGCCAGCCTAAGAAAGATAGGTAGCTGCTGGCGGAAGACGGGAAGGAGGCACAGAAGCAGAAAGAAGCAGGAAGCAAGAAGCACGAGGCCACAAGCATCAGAGGCTGGCGGGGAAGCAATTGCATTGTATCAAAAGGGAAGGTGCTCATTACGTAGACCTATGTCGACTCGACGCATATAAATAGAGAGGGCCCTCGCCGGAATGTAGCCCTTCATCTTTGCTCCTCGTATTACTGTGCATCTTTCTGTCTCTTTTACATCACCATCAGAGTAGTTTCTTCTTTCTTCGCTTCTGACCCACTACTCACTCGTCTTTTTCAACTCAACAATTTAGCCACAATGGTCAACTTCACTGAGTATGGCTGCTGCGCCCATCTACCATCGCTACCTCGCCACGACCTCTGCTAATGTCTTTGCAAACACGTATAGGAAGGTTTTCACCCTCAATACAGGCGACAAGATGCCAGCCCTGGGTCTTGGTACCTGGCAGTCTAAGCCCAACGAAGTCCGCCATGCCGTCAAGGCAGCCCTGGACGCTGGATACCGCCACATTGATACCGCGCTAGCATATGGCAACGAGAAGGAGGTGGGCGACGGCATCAAGGACTCGGGCGTCCCCCGCGATCAAATCTGGCTGACCACTAAGCTGGACAACCCGTGGCACAAACGTGTTGCCGAGGGCATCGACTCCTCCCTCAAGAGCCTGGGAACTGACTACGTTGACTTGTATCTGATGCACTGGCCCTGCAGCAGCGATCCCGATGACATGAGCAAGGTGTTTAGCGACTGGGACTACGTCGACACCTGGCGCGAGATGCAAAAGCTCGTCGGCACTGGCAAGGTGCGCAACATTGGCGTGTCGAACTTTGGTATCCAGCATCTGGAGCGTCTGCTAAAGGACCCGCAAACTACGGTAGGTTGCCTTTCTCTGTCTAGAAGCAAAGGCAAAGAAGAAGAAGAAGGAGAAAAAGTACCTGGTGTGCTAACTACTGAAATGCTCTAGATCACTCCTGCTGTCAACCAGATCGAACTCCACCCTGGAAACCCCTCGCCCAAGCTTGTCGAGTACTGCCGATCCAAGGGCATCCACCCCACTGCCTACTCTTGCCTGGGCAGCACCAACTCCCCTCTCTACACCAATACCACCCTTAAGCAGATTGCCGACTCTAAGAACCGCACGGTTCAGCAGGTCTTGTTGATGTGGGGTCTCCAGAAGGACTGGAGCGTGATTCCCAAATCGGTTTCTGCCAGTCGCATTCAGGGCAACCGTGAGGTCGACGGCTGGGGTCTTAGCGACGAGGAAGTGAAAAAGATTGATGGTATTACGGACCGTTTCAAGGTGTGTGGCGATGCATGGATTCCTATCCGTGTGTTCTTTGGCGACGACGAGTAGGGGCGGGGAGATACGAGTGGTAGTAGTAGTAGTAGCATTTGCATTTGTGTTGAACCCAAATATCACCAATATCGAACAAAGACATGCAACACCCTGGAATGCAGCCCTGAGCGCAATATAGATGAATGTCAGACAAAGGCAAATGCGTTCAGTTACAATGCCGAAAAAACAAAAAAACGTATGCATAACTGACTGGCTTGTGAATAAAAGCTGTGTTGCATAGTCTTGTTGAATGTCTCCTCAAGCTGCAATCTTGGGAACTTGAGAGCCCCAATCCAGCACTGCAGGCATCAACGACGGAGACAAGAGTGCTATACTGCCAAGCCCAAAACGCTAATAAACTGGCCCTAAAAACAATGGACGAGAATCACTTACGGCGATAGATGCCAATGTCCTGAAATTGTCCTATTTCGCTTCCTCTCTACTCAGCCCAAGTGTCACATGTAGCATGCGCTATGCCTGCCTTCTCTACCTCATGTATACGAGCTCTTAGCGGCTTGGTGGAGCTCTGTCCGTTCTGTCGGCTTTCAGTCACAGGGTGCAGGCTATTGTAGTCCTGCTAGTTTCCATGCACAAGCGTGTGTCTAGTGTGCCACACAAAGCCTACACGTTCGCATCGCTAGTTGGCAGGCTTCGTCCCTACAGCTTTGCGGTGGTTTCCGTCTCTGCCAATACTTCGGCTATACTCTGTCGGATCTTGTCGGCCAGAACCTCGGCATCAGCTGCGTCAAGATCTTCTCGGGTGCCGCGGCCAAACATAGTGAAGCTCTCGCTGAAGCGGCCGCTCTGCCGAATTTCAGGGCGTGGAATGAGGTGGAAATGTATATGCGGAACGACCTGTGCCGCTGCCGCGCCGTTGTTTTGCACCACGTTCCAGTCGTAGACGCCCAGGGCCCGGGTTAGCGCCCGCGACAGCAATAGCAGGTTGCGGCCTAGCTCCGCAGCCTCTACGGGCGTCGCATTGGTAAACTTCTCCTGGTGATTGCGGGGAGATAGCAGAATGTGGCCGCGGGCCAGAGGCATGATATCCAGGAACGCCACCACGCTAGGTGTCGACAGAACTACAAATGCGTTGGGCGAGATCTTGGTGCTCGAAATAACATCGGAAGAAGCCGGTGGAGGAGATCGAGGGTTGTACGGCGGGTAGGCGCATACAATGCGGCAGAAGGGACATGGCGAAGAAACGTCGAGAGCCATTGGACTTAGTGGTGGATGATGGCTGGTGGAGAAACAGGCGCGCTAGCTAGCGAGAGTAGGGCTGGGGGGAAGGGGATGGGAAGAGCATGAAGAGTGGTTATCGAGGGATGAGATTGAAGTGCAGATAGGAGGCAGAGGGAGGTACGGCGAAGCAAGGGATACGACAGAAGAAGCAGTAGGGAGAAAGAACGAACGAACGAACGAACGAACGAACGTAAGCGTGAAGTTGCATAATAAAGTCTTTGCCGAGCTTGGGGTACAAGCTTGGGGCCAAGCTTAAATGACACAAGTAGGGTAGGTTAGTGCGCTCCATGTGAAAGCCGCTCCACACTCACCGCCTTCTATTCTGCCGGCACTTTTCTCTTACCGCCATTGGTGTCGCATGCTTAGATTCTGCCCCCATGATTCGCTCACCGCCTTTAAAGTTTCTTTTCTTACTTGATATGTCAGCCTCCTCTTGCAATCGCGCCCCGACACTACGGACCTGTTCGTCGACATCCAACGCTTGATCCCCTCTGCCTAGCTGAATAGGATTTGCCGCCGCTTCTTTCTTTATTGCGCCGAATATTCCTCAGAAACACAAGCCTTCTCTCACTCCCACTTCGCCCCTACCCACTCAACACCATGTCGTCTCGCGAGCAGTACCAGATCCCCTCCGGCTCGGGTGCTGGTATCGGCTCCGGCTCAACCAAGTTTGAAGGCCCTGCCAAGCTCAACTACATCTGTGGCGATTGCGGTCTGAACTCGACGCAGCACCAGACTGTGCCTTTCCTGCGCTGTAAGGAATGTGGGTGCCGCATTCTCTACAAGCCTCGCACCAAGCGGTAAGTCTTCTTTTTGCTCCCGGACCCCAACCCTGGATAGGAATTTGGGAAGGCTCTGGATCCAGCGGACTAACGGTTTCTACAGCATGGTCCAGTTCGAGGCCCGGTAAGCGGCAGAATGAGACACGCAGAGAGAGAGAGAGAGAGCGCACGCGCGCGCATGACAGTTGTGAAGAAGAAGAAAGAAAGAAGAAAAAAAAGGAACAAGGGCCTTGCCTGACTGCATAGCCACCCAGCAACAGGGTGTGGCGGCGTACCCAAGATCCTAAGATAAGACGAGAATGAAGCGTACGCATGTTGGGTGTAGGATGGAGATTTGGTCACTGGAGTTCACGGTGTGTTTTTGTGCTATGGCACTGCTTTTTGAATCTTGCTTTACGTTGAATATCACTAAATTTCTCTGTTTCTTTTTTTACCGGACCAGTAGCCAATATAACAACCAAAATCAAGAACAAAGTAACTCCGTTTTCCAGTTTGCCTCCTCAAAGATGCCGCTACGCCATGTTGCTAAATTGTACCCCCTTATTCTATCTCCCCATAGCTCTCCGTGCCGTATTGTTAGTGCTTAGTATAGAGGTACTTGGCAAAGCTTCCGTCTGCCATTATGGAATCTTGCTCGGCTTCTCTCGCCGCTTCGTATCTCGCTTGGAGGCCTTCTCTATCCTCCTCATCGTCATCCGCATACTCGTCCGAGTCGATATCATGGTCCTCAATCTCGTCCTGAGTTCTCTCCAAAATATCCTTCGATGGCTGGGCCCCGGCTTTGCCGCCTTTGGTGTCCATGTGCATGCCCTTCATCATTTTCTCGAGCTCTCTCTGTCTGGCTTTTTCCTTTTCAGAGTCCCTAGCCGCGCGCTTGCGCTCGAGCTCTGGTTGGTAGTCTCGTTCAAACTCGTCGGCTTTCTGTTGCACAGCGGCAAAAAAGTCGTCCATGCCCGTTCCCACGCGAGAGCTCACGCCAACGACACTCAGGTGAGAGTAGAACTCCTCTAGTACTAGGCTCATGCTGTTGAGTAGGCTGCCCATGTAGCCAGAGCCGCCGCCGCCATAAGCCTCGCCAGCGAGAACGTCACGTTCCTCGTCTTCACGCAGAGCAGCCTGGAAGGCTTCGTAGTCGGTCATCCACTCAGTGGCAAATGAAGCATCCTTGACATCGGTCTTGTTGAAAACCAGGATCATGGGTAGCTTTGTCTTGTAGAGAATCGAGCAGGCATAGAGCATGTTAGACATGAACGTGCTGGTTGACGCAGTGCGGGGTGTGTCGATGACATATGCGATAACAGTGGGGAAGGACGAAGCAAGAGATTCGAGGATAATGGAGCCTGAGGCCGACCAGACAAACACCTCGATTTGGCCGGCTGCGTGGGGTATGTTAGCGGGGAGAGGAGACGTGGATAGCTTCGGCGTGTTGATCAAAACAGAAGCAAAGACTCACGGGTGTCAATCAGGATGTGGTTCATAGACTGGGACTGCTTTTGAGCGGCGGAATCAGGCTTGTCCGCACCCTGGGGATCGTTGGTCTCGTCGTCGGGCTGGCGCTGGTCCTGGCCTGCACATTCTATCGCCTCGGTTTTGGCCGGTGCTTTCTTTTCAGCCCCAGCCTCACTTTGTTCGGCGGGCGCAGCTCTTTTCTCCAGCAAGTGCATCACCTGGTCGATTTTGGTAGCAAACAGATTCAGCGACGTGATGATGCCGCCGTTGGGGCCCAAATTGTACTGCTTCATGACTTCTTCATAGTTAACCGAGTCGCGAATGTCGATGTTGCTTTCAAAGGGGACATTGAGCACAGCGGGGTCAAGGTTGATGACATAGGGAGGCTCTTGTTTGCCGTGTAGATGCGAGTTGATACGGCGCATAAAGGTGGTTTTCCCGGAGCCTATAGAAGCCCGAGGTTAGTTGAGGGTAAGCAAAAGAAAAAACAAGCGGTAGACAAGATAGTAGTAGAGGTATAGTCCATGGTAGAGAGTGAAGCAGGAGCATACCGGCCATGCCCACGCAGACAACTGCGACGGGGCGTTTAGATTTCGGAGTAGTGGAGCTAGACATGTTTGGTGTGTAGTGCAAGACAAGCGGATGCTGTAGCGAAGAGTGCGTGATGGGCACTTGTTAGGTTGAGATCAAGATATAAGAAAGCGACGAGCAAAAATTAAACTGGTACGTCACATGTGCTTATAGCGTGGGTATGCAGAGGGAGGTCTGTCTGGGTTGAGACTGGCTCTTAAGGGTTGTATCATCACGTGTCGATAGCTGTGACTGGATGAGAGTTATGACGTAGTGTAGTCCCACAACACCCTGACTTCTAGGGCGATGGGATCAGTGCTTGCGAGGAGATGGGCAGCACATACCGACCAGATAAAAGCTGAAAATTACTAATCAAACTGACTGGCCAAGTGCATCACGCTTCCCTCTCTCATTCTATGCCTTCTTTGATGTGATTTCAATGTATTCAGCATATTATAAGTCACTTTCTTTTTCTCCGATCCACTACTCGCTCTGGGGCACCTTGTTTGATGCGCAGCACCTATATGTAAACCCTAAACCCTGTAGATTATGTGGATTCAGCCTTGCTACCATCTCATTAATTTCTCCATTTTTGCAGCCTCGCCATCATCATCCTTTGCGCCAAAGACAGCTTTTTCCTGCTCTTGCATCCGATCCATAATCCACTTCACTTCGCCTCTCCCTCGAAATGGACAGCGATCTTGCCGCCTTCGAAAAGAGCCTGGCGGCCGAAAAAAAGCAACGCGACCGCGAGGCCGAGCGGGCAAAACGCCACCACCAGAAGAGCAGCGGCCATCATCACTCCAGTGAAGGTAGCACCAGACACCACGAATCAAGAAGCTCTGGATACCAACACCGACACAGAGACAGATCCCGAGACCGAGACCGTGGGGACCGAGAAAGAGAGAAAGACTCTACAAGCCGACATCATGAGCGCACGCATGGTCACAGGTCGTCTCGCCACTCGGGCAGTAGTCGCAGCCACAAGGATCGATCCCGAGGTCACGACCACGAGGACGACGAGGACCGCCACCGCCACAAGCGATCGCGATACGACAATCAAAAGCGAAATCGAAGCCGCGAACACAGCGGAAACACGGACGCCGAAAAACACCACATCCCCCACGACAAGACGGATAATTCGTCCTATTCTTCTTCATCCCACCAGAATGCTGAAGCTGCTTCGGCCCCTAAACCTAGTCGCGATTCCTGGATGACGGCTCCTTCTGGCCTCGATATTGACTATGTGCACCGCCACACCAAGGAAGCGTCGCCTTCGCGGCCACCCCAAGAAACTGCTCCACGGGAACTCCACAAGCGCGAACTCAACCAAGGACTCAACAGTCTCCCACCAGTCGCTGCTGACTCGGACTCGGAATTCGAGCCCGAGGATGAAATCAAAATCAACTACAAATTTGGCGATGAAGGCTCCAAATGGCGGATGGTGAAGCTTGAGGCTATTTATCGCACCGCCAGGGAAGAATCTCGCCCTGTGGACGAGGTTGCGCTTGAGCGTTACGGAAGCCTACAGGAATTTGACATTGCGAGGGAGGAAAAAGACGAAACTGAAAAGCGGCGTTTGTATGGCGCTGGCTACGAAGTAAAGGACGGACCAGATGGGAGTTTGTACGCCGAGCGCATCAAGAGCGCCCCCAAATCCAACCTCCCTGCCGCTCGACATCAGCCAGACATCCCTCTCCGCAGTGGCATCCGAATGCCCGACGAACAAGGGAGTGCCTCTACACCAAGTGCCACTATACCTCCCTCCATCGACCAGACCACCTTGAACCGCATGCGCGCTGCGATGATGAAGGCAAAACTGCGCAAGGCGCCCAATGCAGCCAGACTAGAGGAAGAGTACAACTCTGCAGCAGCCGCATTTGCTACAAACCCCACCGCTACGGCGGCCCCCAAGGACGTGATTTTAGGCGCCATGGAAAGCCGCCTCCTGGCTGGAACCAGAGGCGAAACCAGGGCCGTTGACACCAAGCGAGGTCGGGAGCGTGGCACTCTCATTGAAAACACTGACATGTCGATAGAGGACATGGTCCGTGAAGAGCGCCGCACTCGTGGTGCTACGGGCGGGGAGGCCATGAGAATGGCTGAGCGGATTGCCAAAGACTCCAAGTTTGACGCCAACCTCGACTACATGGACGAAAACGCAGCCAAGCTAGCTCAGCGCGTGCACAAAAGCGAAATTAACCTCAAAAACACGGCTGTGCATGAGTTCCAAAAGGTGCAGCGTATTCTCGATAGCTGCCAACTTTGCGAGCACGAAGATTCTGGGACACCTCCGGTGGCTCCTGTTGTCGCTCTTGCACCGCGGGTCTATCTTACGCTTTCGCCTGATCCAGCCATTGCGCAGGATGCAGCAGTCATAGTGCCGCGTATTCACCACACCAACCTTCTAGAATGCGATGACGATGAATGGGAGGAGATTCGCAACTTTATGAAGTCTCTCACCCGCATGTACCATGACCAGGGCCGGGATGTTGTTTTTTACGAAAACGCAGCAGCCCCGCATCGCCGGCCTCACGCTGCCATGGTTGCAGTGCCTATTCCGTACGAAGATGGCGCCATGGTGCCGGCGTATTTTCGCGAGGCCTTCCTTTCGGCCGACGAGGAGTGGTCACAGCACAAAAAGGTTATCGACACGGGCAAGGCAGCACGGGATGGCCTTGGTCGCTCGGCCTTCCGCAAGATGATTGCCAAAGAGGCACCGTATTTCCATGCATGGTTCACGCTTGACGGTGGGCTGGGCCATGTGATTGAAAATTCCGATAAATGGCCCCGTGGAGATCTGTTTGCGCGGGAGGTTTTGGGGGGTATGATGGATGTAGCGCCCGACATACAGAAGAAGCAGGGCCGGTGGCATAGAAACGACGGACGCGTGGATGGGTTCAAGGGCAAGTGGCGCAAGTTTGACTGGACGCGAGTGTATGAGTAGGCGGGAGGTAGGAGGGGTGGGTGGGTATGCAGTATAGAAGGGGTGGAGGCAGTGTAAAAGAGAAAGAAAGAAAAGAAGAAAGAATTCTCATGGCAAACCTGCGGACTACTTGCTGACTACGGCCGCTCTTCGTTGATCAACAGGCCCATCCATCCATATCCAACCATCCACCATCAATGCAGCGCATCATACCGCTGCAGGCCAAGGGACAAAAAGAAGTCCTTCTCACCAACCGAAATCGAATCGGTGACCTTTCGATGGCAAATCTTGCAAGTTACAGTCGAACGTGATAACCAACTACACCATGGTGAGTATCGACAGTGGTGAACCACTGCGCATGGCTGGGCTGCTCCGGAAAGGCGCCGGATATTAGTGCTCATACAACTCTCCCCCAACTCTCCCCAAAAAAAAAACTTCCCTTCTACAAC